>PVJI01015829.1:0-39970 GCA_004026765.1 Micronycteris hirsuta
GTTCCCTGTCCACTCTGTCTTCTCATTTTGGTGCACACCAACCAGTTGCTTCCCGGACCAAAGAGGATACAGAAATGACAGAGCACGCTCAGGCTCTGTTTGCAATTGTGCTTGCTCTCACTACATAGTCTTAGGTCACTTGTGTTCCAGTTTGCTGCTTTAGAAATCAGTGAATGGTGGCCCTGGCCAGGTAGCTCAGTCAGTTAGAGCACAGTCCCAACACGCCAAGGTCGTGGGTTCGATCTCTGGTCAGGGCGCATACAAGAAGCAACCAACGAATGCATAAGTAAGTGGAACAACAAATTGATGTCTCTCTCTCTCTCCCTTCCTCTCTCTCTAAAAAAAAAAAAAAAATCAATAAATTTTTTTTTTAAATTCAGTGAACTCTAGCTTATGTAAAAACCATGATGGAAACATATAACGCGTATGAAGAAAACTATACATTTTTATTAAAAGACACAAAAGCAAATCTGGATAAAGACTTTCCTCATGGAGAAGATACAATATTCCAAAGATCCATGGAGAAATAGATGAAGAGATTAACGAAACACTTGACAATGCAAAAACAGACTTATGTGCACAGGGAAAGTTCATATATGATAAATGTGGCATTTTTAATCAGTGCCAAAAAGACAGATTTAGGACAATTGTTTATCCAGTTGCAGAAAAGTAGTTAGATTCCTGCCTTAAGCTCGGACGGGTCATCGTAAACACAGAAAGAGGCCTGCCCTGGGACAACTGCGAGGTCACTGTGTACCAACACCTGTCTGCATTGTGTGGATGCCTGCCATTGAATTGGGAAGAAATGGGTAAGATTAATCCAAGATTGGGGCTTCTGCCGCTTGCAGTACCAAGGACTGGTCTCACTGAGGAAGACCTCGGGAAACTTAGAATAGTGCACAGAAAAAATACACATCTAACCAAAGGGAACTGATCGATCTTCCCATTAGAAACAACCTTATAATATCTAGAAATCTTGGTTCAGGTTATTTTAAGGATACCTTAATGATTACTGAAGAAATGATATAGACCAGGGGTCACCATACCACCTGCTGGCCAAATAAGAACGTTCACTGGGATGCAGTCACCTCCCTTGTTTAAGTACCATCTGCGGCTGCTTTCACTACAACGGGCAGAGTTGGGGGGCCGGGGGGTGCTGCAAGAAAGATCCTGTGGCCTGCCAAGCTCCAAATATTTACTATCTGTCCCTTTATAGGAAAAGTTTGCCAACTCTGATCCAGACCCAAAGTTTCAAGAACTAACATCATAGTAGAAAAGCAAGGCAGCCTAGTGCAAAAAGCTCAGAGCTGGGAAAAAGGGAACCGATCTGGTGTCTAGAATCAGACCTGCTCCCACTAACTAACCCATTGGCCATATGCAAGCCTGGCTTTAACCTTCTCAGGTAGCATTTTCTTCATTTCTAATAATGGCATTATAATAAAAATTGTTTGACGTCTAAAGGCTATAATTCCAGAATGGTGTCAACGAGTTGAAAAGTGGAAATCTACGTGAAATTCATTACATACATTTCATTTTAAAGGATGTATCTTCTTATTTTCAAAGAACGTAACTGTTTTGTAAGACTTCCTGTGGAGGGAAAAAAGAATTGAGGGGACAGAAATCTTCAAATCTCAGCACAAGTGAGAAATAAAATTGCACCTCACATTTTTCAAGGCTTTTATTTGAACTCTTCAAATAAATCAGTAATCTGACTCTTTGCCATAGAGAGAGACAATTGCATGTATTCACATTTTTTTCTGTGTGAGAATTTAATTTTTTTTACAACCCGCTATGATTTTCAGGCCCTTTAACTAATAGGCTTTTATCACCTTTTGATTGCTTGATTTTCTCTTAATTGCTTTATGACAATACAATTTATTTTGATCACTCCCACGCTGTGGTTTTACTTTCTAATGAAGACTTCATGAATTTATGTGCAGCTATGCATCAGCTTAATTTTTCGGCCCTTCTTCCTCCCCATGGACGGACAAGTGAAGTTGAAGGGAAGCACGGAGCTGTCGGGTGTCTGTCAGGCTTTGCCGTGTGAGGAAATGGCTAACACAGAGTTTCCATCCCCCCAATCAGGGTCGGCCCCCGTGTACCCCTGAGTAACCTCCATGTGGTTCTCTGAGGTTTTACACACACGCACACACTAGATATGAAGAGGGCAACCTGGCCCAAGGCCATATGGAGGTGCAGAGTCCCGCTGGGCTGTGATTTGGACCTTACCTCCCTGTACACAGTGCTTATTAGATTTTTAATTTAAATAAGTGGAGGAGTTCATTGTTTTGAAAATAATAAGTTCAGAAATCGTTTCAGAGCAGCCATTTTTTTCCTTCATAAATTCTATAGTTAAGCTTTCTAGCAAGCCATTTAATAAGTATAAACATACTTTGGGCTTACTCAGCTCAACCAGAAAGCAACGTGCATCTCCAGTAGTGCCGTGATGCCGTTCCAGGTGCCGAAGATTTACCAGGATCACAGGCAGTGAAATCTGCTCCAGGGGCAGCGATGGGCAGGGTGGCGGTATCCCTTGCACATCCTTGCAGCACCGTACAAAGTTGTTTGAGGAAGTATTACAATAATTTCATAATAGCTACCATTTCTCGAGAGTCCACCTTATGTCCGGCACTTTATATACCATTTTGTTAAATCTTCAAGCAGATTTTATAAGATGATAAGCTTCATTCCCATTCATAAACTGCACTGATCAAGGGTACATGAATGATATATGGCACGGGAAGGGTTCACGACCCAAACTCTGGTCTGACAAGCAACCAGTTGATCTTTCTTTCAAGGACTTTCTGCCTTATCAGCTCATTTGATCCTTCAGCAGCCCTGGGAAGGTGGCAGGGCGGCCATGCTGGTCTCCCTTGTCAGAGACGAAGACTAGGGAATGAGGTTATTCCCCAAGTTTCTGAGCGATAGAGTCAGAAAAGCCAGGCTTCCTGATTCCAGATCTGGTGCTGTTTTCATAAATGCTTTTTTTGAAGAATCAGACTGGGAAGTTTAGCAGAACAGGTGCTCAGGGACACGTCAAGGACCTGTGCCGTCTCAAATCTTAGCTCAGCAATCGACAGGTGACAGGAGCCCTCTGGCTCCTCGTCCAGTAATCAGCTCTCTGGTCTCAAATGAGTGACTTCACTTGTTTTGCCTTCTCAGTCTCATCTGTCTAAATGGGTTGAACGAGGTGGTTTCTGAGGTTCCTTCCAGATCGGAGGCCAGGGTAGAATGGCCATGACCAAGGTGGCCTCTGTTTCCTTAGGTCATGTCATTGTGCAGAGAGAATAGAGAGAATAGTTTTATTTAAATTTACAGTCAGAATGGTGCTCAGAACCATTGGTCTATACCTACAATTTTCTAACATATTTGGACCATGCAGACAAGTAGTTCAGATAACTCACGGAAGAAATTTAAAATAAGGGTAAAAGGAGATAGTTGGTGCTCTTTAGAAAGTGAAACATGCCCCTTTAAGAGAAAGAATTATATTTAGTTTTAATGTGAATGAACAGAATAGTTATTTCCATTCCCTGCTTTGCCCTGTTTGCAATGCTGCAACACTCTACCGAAAACTCCTATTCTCTGTGAATGCTCCTTTCTCTGGATCGTGTTCGAGTTCCGTGTAACATTTCCCACCACCTCTGCAACAGGATGGGGCAGACATGGAGATCAGGGCTGCTGATTACCTTCTTACCTTAGCCACAGCTATAGTAATTGTCCACTTTCACTGAGTATTTATCATATGCTGGTCTTTCCATTTAGATCATTTCATCTAATCTCTGTAACAATCCTGAGAAGTCAGTCCTATTGTCACTGTTTTTTATTATTATTTTTTTTTTATTTTTTATTTATTTATTTTCAGAGAGAGGAGAAGGGAGGGAGAAAGAGCAATGTATGGTTGCCTCTCACATGACCCTCACTGGGGACCTGGCCCGCAACCCAGGCATGTGCCCCGACTGGGAATCGAACTGGGGCCCTCTGGTTCCCAGCCCGCGCTCAATCCACTGAGCTACACCAGCCGGGTTTTTTATTATTATTATTAATGAGGAAACTAAAGCTGTAAAGTTTTAAGAGTTTCAGTAAGCTTCTCACCCTCACTCAGGCCAGTAAACTGTAAACCAGAATTGGGACACAGGTTGTCAGCCTCAGGGGCACAGGCTTGTCAAGTGCAGCCGGCATCGGGCCTGCAGCGCTTGGGAACCCCGTGCCCCGAGCACTGCGGAAGAGCGAGGACAAGACAGGCTGTGGCCTCCGGACTCAAGGAACTTACCAGCTGGTGGGAGAAAAGACTGACTCAGATCATTATAAGAAGGATAATGAAAGGGAAGCATGGGGTACTGGTCCTTTAACATGAGAACGAAGACAAGTAAAAACCCGCGCTGGCCCACGAAGCAATGAGCAGGCAGTGGGGTGGAGCAGGTAGCAGGCGGGTGAGACGCTAAAGGCTCCAGGCTGAAACAGCGCCACCTGGAGGGTGGTTAGATCGCCTAGGGTCCCAGGAGGGCGTCCCTTTGCTATCAAGGAAGTCCTCAAAGATGACTCAGAGTGCAGAGAAACGTCAAATTATATTTAATGGGCATTTTTTAAAAAGTAGTAACACATTTTAGGAAAGTAGTGGCAGTTGGCATGTGCTGAGTCACCAACAGATGCTGAGTGCTGACCTAAGCGCCCTAAGCTGTGCTAACAACCCTAAGTCCCAGGTACCATTACCACCCTCAGGTGACGTCTGAGAAACGGAAGCACAGAGGACGGGCATTCCTTGCTGCTGAGTGACAGAGCTGGGGTTTGAACCCAGGCGGTCTGACCCACAGCTTTCCCTGGTAATCACCACTTTCTGTGAAGTTTTCATTCAGGAAGGTTGCATATATATCCCACAGAGTCGGTCTTTCTAGATTACTATGCAATTCATTTATTTATACTTCGAATTTCTAATTTTGAAATGCCATTTATAAGACCATCGGGTCACACAACTGATGAAATTGTTTCTGACTTCATCGAGCTCAAATATGTTCTCAGACACCAATAAAGTCACTTCAACTTTCACCACTGCCGTTTGGACAGATTTAAAGGGGAAACAATCACATAGCAACATTAGGGATATGTTGGTGTAGAAGCAATAAAGTCATATTATTGCTGAAAAGAAGTGAAATGTCTATTTCCTGTGAAACACATATCCCTGAATATATTCCCAGTTTTCAAATCTGTGGTTGAAGAACAGTGAAATGCAAAACTGAATACCACATTAAAACGAAACCATAATGACCGCCGTTTGGTTCGTAGAAGAAATTGGTGCTGTTATCAGTCAGAAATGATAAATAATGCAGGGAAAGCTTTGAGATTCTACCCCTTCCAGTCACGGGCTCAGATCTGCAGCAGTAAACCAGGCCCCTTGGCTGGCCCTGCCGAGCTGTGTGATAATGAGACTGGCTTGCAGCCACCGCTGTGGGTTCCCCTTGTCCCCAAACCCACAAGTCACCACCACAGCTTTTCTCCTGCCTGGAGGCAACCTTCAATTTCAGAAGGGCACAGAATCAAACAGAAAGCAATTAGTGTGGCCGAATCTTGAAAAGAAACCCATAGTCAGGATCTAGAGTTTTTTACAGAAAGCCAGGATTTCCTTATTTGCAGAGAGAAACAAGAACAATTAAAAGTTCCAAATCATGTACACTGACTTTCAAGTCGGGTTTGGTGGAACATAAATAAATTTCCTATCAGAGCTTTAGCCCAAGTCCGGTGCTGTTTGTTTGTTTTAGGGAACACTGCTTTCATCTTTGCGGAGGATGTCATAAAAGCACATTTCAAAAAATTACCATTGGCACCCAGTTTCCTATTTGATTACATTTTGGCACACAGTCCTGCCAGTAAGGCAGCCCCTATCTCCTTCCCTCTGATTGGGAGGTAATCAGAGGCACTACCCACCTTTCACCACCCCCGCCCCCTACGCTGAAACAATCTTAAACTGCGGAAGCTACAAGAAATAATTGAAATTATTTAAGGAAGTTGGTACTTTCCATTTTAGCTTACCTCAGGCAAATTCATTAGCCCCTCTTGAAACAACAGTAAGAGCGCCATGGTAAGAAGCACCAGATACCAATTACAAGCTGAAGGGTAAATGCCATAATTAACGAGACTTACACTTTAATCTAAAACAAGTCAAAAATGTTGCTGGATAAAGAAAAAAGTAAAGTAAAACTCCATAATTATAATAAATTGGTGTATAGTGGATAGATTTCTTCAACTATCAAACAAGCAAAGATGGTTGTATCGTGGGGATTCTAGTCAGGTGTTTTACAATTAACTTTTAAATCAGAATAAAGATCTCACATTAGCAGATATACAAGTCAATTGTACACTTGAACCTCAGAGATTTATGCACATCAGCGGCACCCACCCCACTACAATTTCAAATGGATTCTTTAAAGCAGATTATGCATCCTTTTTATAATCATCACTTGTACAAAATGCAACATGCATATTTTTCTAACATAGAGTTTCCTGGTTCCCTTTGTTCCTTCCAGATGAGTCGATGACTAAATATAGTTGATATTTTCCCTACATTCTGTTTTATGTTTTCCCTGAAAATCTGTTAATTTTAATAAATGTCTTTTTGGAAATCCATACGACTTGCATTGACTCTTACTCGATACCCATGCTCATTGTCATCTTTGGTAGCATTCTAGAATATGTGTAAAAAACGTTGTCACATTCACATCCTTGAGGGTTCATTTTTCTTTGTCTTAGTAAAGAATTGGTGTGTACACTTAGGGGAAGACAAGGAGGAGGTGGGGACAGAGGGAGAGGAATACAAAACCATTCTCCGGTAATTTTAAAAGCTTCTACCCAGACCAGGGCGATATGAAAAGGAGAAAATAGACTGATAGGCGAACGGCTTTGTGATCATAAAATGAACGTGTCAAGGTTAAAGAACGCCTCTAATCCCGGGCTGCAGGAGGAGAGCTACTGCTAATAAAGTCCTCCCATGCAGTCTTACTCACCAGCTTGCTCTTGACAAATGGAAACAGGAGTGCAGTCTGGAGACCAATTACAAATCACTCTTCTGATCCCTTTAATCCCTTTGTTTCCATTTCTGATCAAAATAAAAAATTTTTTAGACAGTAAAAGAAAAGAACATATAAATAGCTTAAATCTTCAGCTTCATAGAAAGGCCTTGGCTAGAGTTGTTTCTCCCTCTCAGCCTTTCAAGCCACTTAGTGACCCTTCCATGGCTGCCTTAGGATGCTGGGAAGCATTTGCTTCCAAAAAAAAGTCAAGGCAGTGATGTGAACACAGCAATGTCTGCATTATCCACGTGACTGCTGAGGTCACTAAATGACCCAAATAATCTAAATGCAAGATCTTGCTTGAATACCTGCTCAACCACGAACAAAATGGGAAAAAACAGTCCATTACTATTACCATTTCCAATGACGAGTGTGACTGTCAGTAACTCAGCACTCATATGTGGTAGGTACTATGCTCAGCACGTTACACTTACTCTCATAGTAGCCATAAGGGGGTAAGTACTATACAGTATTTTTCTGAGGAGAACAAGCTTGGAGATAGTTAGCCTAAGATCATACAGCCAGAACATGGTGGGGCAGAAACTTGAGATCTTGGATGATGCGTTATTAAGTCCTAAAATTTCCAGAGCTGCCTTAACCTCTCCGAGTCTCTCAGGGTTCCAGAGGCCTAACCATGGTATCCTCTGTTCTCATCAGATATGCCCCACCCCTGACACAGTAGGAAAGGCTTCCCACCTGGCTAGTTTCACTGTTAGCTGGCCCAGCCGCACCCTACCTGGCCCTCAACCCAGTAGGTTTTACCACCCTGCATGCCTATGAAATTATCTAAACAAGCCAATCACATCCCCTTGCAGGAATCAGGAGGCACCATCCCCTCCTGTTATTACAAAGCCCGCCCCTTCTGGTTCATTCTGCTCCCAAGTGCAACTCCCATGTGGCCCTGTGTGCAAGCGGTGTGCTGCTCCCCCAAGCTGTGAGTTTATGCCATGAATGAACTGCTGTCAATTCCCTCTGTCCCATGTTGGATGTCATGTGTCCAGCCATCTGATACTATTTAGAATAGAGGAGCCCCCCTTTACCAATAATGTGAGTAGGACATGGTCAGACGAGGCAAGTGCATGGAATCCCTGAGAATTTAACTACTGCATGTACTGTTTCTGAAGTCGGCTAGGGAGAAGAAGGGCCTACTCAACAGGGAAACTCTCTGGTAGCAAGCTTGACCTTTCTCTCCCCAGCTGTGCCCTCTCCATCACCCCTACCCAGCTGCCAGGATGGTACTGCTTGGGGACAGCCGTTTCCCAAGAGGCCCGCAGGAGAGCAGATGGAGGGCTGGCCAGTCCTGGTGCGGTGGGAGCTGGGGCTACTGAACTGGCAGCTAGAGACTCTGAACCAAATGCATCATTTTGAAGTAAACAAGGTCATTTCTCTGGGCAGATCTATCACCGAGCTGGGAGATCCACAGGGAGCGACGTCCTCTCTTGCTCTCGTCAGGAAAAAGAAGCCACCACAATGTAGAGAATTATTCTCACAAGTGGTCCTTCAGTTTTCACCCATGTGGGTTACTTGAGGACTTAAGCTGCTGAGACAAACCCCAGGTATGTCCTAGACTCTGTGGCTGTGAGCAACGCCAAGACTTCGGAGAGTCACACAGTGAAAAACATGGGTTCAAGTCTCAGCTTGAACATTCACTAGCTAAGCGAATTGACAGTTAATGTGTCTGAACATTGGTAATTTCATCTGTACGACAGATGAGGTAACTTACAAGGCTGCTGTGAAGAATTAGGCAGGATAATGAATGTCAAGAACCTGGTATATCATGAGGACACAATAAGGAGAGAATCAGGCAGTCCCCTCACTTCTCTTTTTTTTCTCTTACTCCATTCAAGGTTCTACCTATGACTGTGTACCTGTCTTTGTAGACACTAAACAGCAGATCAATGTTTATACAGAGGAGCAGTCAAGTTCTAAGATTCAGATGGTTCAAAGTTTAGAGAGGCAAATTCCCTCCCTCTTGTAAGTTTTGGCCAATGTCTGTGTCATAATACCACTTTTTCTAAAATTCAACTTAAGGCTAAAGGAGGTTTTTTTGCTTCGTGATGTTTTTGGTGGTTGCTATTTGTATGTAATGGGTCCTATTTGTGATCGTTAGTCTGAGAGTGAGATTGCTTGTTTTCAGGAGTGAGCTGTTTTGGGGTTGAAAGGCACTCCCAAGTTTTTGAAGAGTAGGGGCCCCATAGCAGCATATTAGTGGGCCATTTACTTATCTTAATGCGTTGTGCCACCTTTTCAATAATGGTGTGACCTTGAGCAAATCACCACGATTTTAGCCTTCAGTTTTCTCAATTATTGGGTTAGATTTGCTATCATTTGAATGCCAGTGCACTGTGAATAGTATTACTGTAATTGTCTCAAGTTTATAAGGAATGCTTCTCTACAGTGTACAATGCGGATTTAGAGTACTTGATTTCTAAGTATTGGGGTTTCTAATCGTGAACTCTTTTGCCTTCAGTTACATGTGGGTGAACTTTTTGTCATGGATAAATTTTCTCTACCTACTCCCATTCTCACTTCCATGAGGTCTTGAACCTGCCTTACCAAATTTGCTGAATCTCTCGTGCTTACCAGATTCCGGATGAGGACTGTAGTTCCTTTGGAAGGACATTTCAGTTGGCTGCTTTCTCTTGATAGGCATCAAGGATGTTCTAAGTATCGGGAGACTATCCAAAGTTTCATGGCGGTTGCAGGGCCTACTGCACTCTTTCTCCCCGCTGCTTCAGAATAACCTAGGCACTGCCAGTGACTCAGTCCAGCAGCTCAGAAAAGCTGAGTCTGTGTAGCCAACCCAGGATCAAGCCATTTCCTCTGAACAGGGAGCACCCCAACAAGAAGAGCAGGTACTACAAATACCTCTGAAATAACACTCAAGCAGAAAGTACGGCCTTCTGAACTCTCTCTATGATTTCTCTAAATATTTCTCTTGGTGTCACCTGGGAGAGTCGATACTGTTTTCTTTAAGCAGGATGCTCCCTGGGGTTCTGGCCTCTGCCCCATTCTCTCTTCAGTCATGTCTCTTCCACCCTGAAGCCTCTCTGGCCTAGGACACACGATCAGCTCAGGTAAACTGTTTACAGGACAAGGCAAGGGAATCTCAAAGTACAAGTGACTCAGAGATTAGGGGAGTTACAATCACAAAGCCTCACGTTACTCAATTTATTTGGCACAAGTTGAAAGCTTTGGGTTTCACTCAACAAACAGCCCTTGCTCTCCCTATTTCCTCTCCCAATTGTCCCTCCCTCCCATCTCCAACCCCAGCCCTTTGTATTCGCTCTCCCATCTTCAGTCTTGCTAAGGTTTTTAGTCTTTCGCCCAAGGCTGTATTTTTGTTTCCTGGAAACACAAGGGCATATTCTGTCAGTCTACTTAGCTTCAGAGTGAATCCTTCTCCTGGAAGACCTCAGGGACCCTGACTCTGCCTTCTGGAATTTTCCCACTGCTCTCTCATGTGTTGGCTCTCTCATTTGTAGCCTACTTATTTCTGATGAGCTGTATCTCAGTCTTGTCATACCGAGTCTTCCCAAGTAACTCTATTCTTTTTCATATCCCATGGTCCTCTGAAAAGCCCTGTTTCCACCCTTAGCCCTGGCATGAGCAGCTGCCCCTGTTCCCATGCGTGTGAGCTATTAACTGCATCCAGCGGCCCCATCTTGCCCTGCGGTGTTTTTACAGACTAGACCTGCACACATCCCAGCTTCCTACCAGGCCGGGTCCCCAAAGTCTTCTGAAGAAATTAGAGTTAAGTTTCACTACAGAATTCAGAGGAGAGAGGCACGAAAATATCTCATTCTAATACAAAATTTAAAGAACAAGAATCATTCATTCATTTATTCACTCCTTTACTTATACCTGCAATCATCATTCATTCACTCATTCATTCATTCATTCAACTCTGCCAGATCTATTCCAGACCCTGGGGAGGAAAAGGTGCCCCGGAATTCAAGTCCAGCAGGGGAGACAGGCAGGCTTTGGGGTCAACCACGTGGTAAGTGCCCTATGGAAACAGGGCCAGTTTACACCTAGTGGGGAGAATAAGGAATTCTCTCTAAGAGGGGCCATTGGATGGGGTCTTCAAAAAATAAAACAAGAGAAAGAAAATATAAAGGCATGTTATAATTGTATGGTGGAAGAGGGAGGGGTGGAAGTACACATATAATCATTTAAAACTTTTTCCTAAATGTCCATGCGGATTACTTTAATTAAAAAAAAAAAAAAAAGCATTGTTTGTAAAGAGTAAAGTCAACCCTAGACCACCCGTTGGCGCCATGGGGGAGAGACGAGGGTTTGGTCTCCAGCTGTACTATCTCTTTACACTTCTCCACATCTCATTCATTTATCTGTCCTTTCCTTCAGTCACCTGTCTTCTGTCATCTCCTTTCATGTCTGCGCGAATTCAGTTCACTTTTGCTGCATATACAAGTTTTCTTCTCCATTGCCCAGATCTCTCCAGAATCAGGCTTTTGCCGTATGACTGCGAGCAAAAAGAACATGTGTCATGTCCGGGGTGAGGCGTCGGAAAGCCGGAGCCACTTCTCCATCTCTGTTATCTGGCAACGGTGGAAGCCAAGTGTGGAGAGAACAGATCGGGAGGTGGCAAGAACCGGGAGTCTTGAGTCTCTAGCAGGAGAGGAGTCCCTGCCAATTGACCTTGGACTTGGTGTGAGAGAGAAGCAAGCTTGCGTTTTGTTGGGCCGCTGAGATTTGGGGGTTCATTTGTTACCACAGAATCACCTAGGCTAAGCCAACTAATTATTTGAATTAGGCTATTTCCACTGCCTTTGGAATATAAAATGCATATGTTTTTTTGTAAAAGTTTTGTAAGGCTAGCATCTTGATAAGATAAAAAATTCTTCTTTCACCCTTTCCCTCTTACTTCATTTCTTTCACTCCTTTTCTTCTTCTATTTAAATGGGTTTGACAGTTTATTGTTCTCACCCAAGCCAGTCAGTGAACCAAGATGCAGAGTTAATTTACTTGTGCAAATATGTGTCAGCTTACCACGTGTACCCCTCCTTGAAGTACTGGCTCCTGGCAAAACAGAAACACCTTTAGATCAATTCCCTCCGCATGAACCCAGTCCTTGTATGCTGTGAAGTATCACTCCCTCAGCCCCACTCCACTGAGATATCTCCTGGGTGAGGACTGTGGAATGCAGATTCAGCCCCAGGGTATGCTCTGCAAGGAGGCGTGCCCCTGTGTGACACATTAGAGACAGCAGGTAACTCAAGCCTATTCCCTGTTTCTGCCCCATCCTCTTCCATATACCTGCATCACACTGAAATTCTCTTAAACTAACGGAAATGCCCTGAGAATCTTTACTGAGAGTTAGGTCCCAGTGCTGCATAGCTACTCTGCTCATATTTTCTTTAGCCATAGTTTTCATATGTATGTGTGTGTTTGTATGTATCGACGTAAATACTTTTTACAGTAAGTTACTTTGTCATGAAAGATGAAATTAAATCACTTCATCAATCCTGCTAACTAATGTGCTGCAATGTTCCAGATTTTGCCAGACAACACCAGTCCCCTTCTAACACAACATCAGGACAACTCTCCAAGTTTACGTTAAATAAATGCTTTCTTTTCCTTCAAGCAGTCATGTTAAGTCAAGTCGCACAACTAAATGCTTATCATTACTTAATTAAGGAGTCATTTTTCCCATTTCACCTGATCCTGCTCAGTTTTCTGGTGCTTAAAGCTCAAGGGGAAATTCATGACTATAAATCTATGACAAATTATTCATGTGCTACACGCTGATGATATTTTTTTCCAATCAAAAGTTATTTAACTTAAGGGAAAATTCTTTGACAAATGCTTCCCTCATGTATTTGACTGTCACGTGGCTTTCTCGTTTTGTTCACTTTTGTCATTAAGTTTTTCTCTACTTTTCCCTTTAAAGTATACTAGTTTCTACAGAAACAAGAATGTCACTAATTTGGGAAAAGCTTAGGAATGTTCAAATAAAATGTAGTATATGGTAAATTCCCACAGTGTGAGATTGAAATGTATCTCCTAGTTTGATTTGGGAGATAAAAAATGACCTTTCTACAAAGTCATTGTGACTGCATCTCTGATACAAATTCATCTGGCAGATTACACACTTACCCTAGGACTTATCTCCGAACTATATTATATGATCCTGATAAAACATTTCCTGAGACCTAAGACCCTTCCTTAAATTTTGCTACATTGCTTATCTTGAAAAATGGAAGGTGAATTAAAGGAATTGTTTACTCCTAATGTAAAATGCGACTGTTGATATTCCAGCCTCACCTGTGTTTGTTTATTAGCCTCAATGGAGATTTTTAAAGATTCACTAAGATTGCCCCTGAGGAGCCTGAGACCAGAGACTGGCAGAGATGAGTGATGGGAGCATCGATGAGAGAACACAGTGACATGCTGGTCAGTGATGGCTCTCTGTGGTTTTTGAATAAAATGAAATTGATACCTCCCATTCAATCTTTAGTAGAATAGGAGCTCCCCAAAGCTTAGGTGTCTCTGGGTCCTAAGCGAATTCCCTTAGCTAATCTGAAGCAGAAGACCTTGTATTAATCTAAATAATTATTTATGTGCAATCTGTCTTTATTGCTGATTGCTAAGGAAGATTATAATTTATTCGTTCAGTTGTCAAATATTTACCAAGTGCTTACTATGTATCAGGAACTGCTCTTGGCATCGCGAATACAGCAGTGAATAAGAGATCAAATCCCCGACCCCACAGAGTGTAAAATAGTACATATACAAACCAGAGTAAAAGAAGTAACAAAATATATGATATGTTGTATAGTAATCATTGCTATAAATAAAATAAAGAAGGGAAGGTGTGACAGAGCGTTGCAGGGGAGGTTGTAACTTTAGATAGGATGATCGAGGTGTGTATCTCCTTTATGTAACATCGTTCTGGGTTGAAAGGTTACTACGGTTTGAATTCAGAAGAATCCCTAAGACATTAAATTGGGTTTCACCAAATCTACCAAATCTACCGGACCTTTCATGTAAATTGATGAATTTTCTAGTTTTGCTTTTCTAATTTTTCTGTTTTAATTATTATTGAAGTATAGCTAAAACAAAGACATTTCAATCTTCATTAAAGCTTCACTGTGGTATAGTTGCTCAATCACTCACTCAGTGTACAAATATTTATCAAATACCCACTATGTGACACACATCATTATAATATACTGGTGAGGATACTTACAGTTCCAAATAGAAATGAACATTACTCAAAACAGCTTAAAAATAAATATTTCGGCCCATGTAACTGAAAAAGGGCTAGTTTCTGGCTGGGTTTGATCTGGTGGCTCAACAACGTCAAACAAGAAAGCCATTTTCTTATCATTTATTTTTCTGTCCTGCTTTGTGTAGTTTCTGCAACATTCCCCACCGGTCCTAAGTTGGCTGCCAGGAGCTCCCAGACAGAGTGTATTTGCCCCATAATTTCCAGCAAAATTCTGAGATTCACTGTGATTGGACCAGACTGGGTCACATGTATTCTTTTGAGCCAGGCCCGTGACCAGAGGAAGGCACATGAGGACTGGTTAAGCCCAGGTCGTGTGTGTCACCCCTGAGCCGTGGCTGGTGGTAGCCAGCTTCTGTGGAGTGGCGTGACTGACAAATGGAAAGTGGGTCCAGTTGAGAAGGAAGGATACGGGAACAGATGTCGAGAATGCGGTGTTCGCTACATTTGAATTCAGGATTTAAAGATGAACAGAATGGGCCTTGTCCATGCCTTCAAATAATTTTTTCTATTTGTTCCTAAATTTTTCCAAACTACTTATTCGTGTTGCTTTTTTCGTTCTCCTCATTCATGTGTGAACCCAACAGAAATCTGATTTGAAATGGAGACTAAATAAATAAACATGCATGTGGCACGTCTTCTTGTCCAGAATCTGGACGTGTGTGCCGTTAGCTCCCTGTGACTGGGTTGCCTGAAGCCTGTGCTGTGTGGATGTAAGAAAGCAACAGGCCCGTAAGGGGCCACTTCCTCCCATCGTGGACTAAAGCAGGAAGACCATTTTTTGGCTGGGAACACTCAGCGGGGCACTGACTTTAGAAACTACATAGGAGATGCCATCGGAGTCTCTACAACTTTTTCAGAAAGACAGCAATGAGGGCTGGCCTTCACACCGCATTGGACCAGGGTCAGCTGAGAATTCTCCGTTGTGTACCTCCTTCAGCCGGTGGCAGCGGCCCTGCAGAGAAAGGCCTGATCCCTGGGAGTTTGGGGGGAGCTAGGAAAATGGGAACTAGAAAAACTCAGAAGAGTGATGGAACTGGGGAGCGGTGGCAGACCATTAACAAGCTGACGACCAAGCAGAAGAGATAGAGAAACTGCAGGAAATGGCTGCAAAAAAAAAAAAAAAAAAAGTGAAATTAGGGCCATCACACAGAATCCTACAAAATGTCCCCAAACGGTTTGTGGAGCTATGTTTGGGACATGCCCCCAATTCCAAGTGTAATGACACTTCCCTCAGTGGCCACGCAGTAAATGTGGAGGGAGTAACTTAGATTAATCAAACTACTAGTTTTGTTGTTATTTAGAGAAGGCACCTCAAAACCCATATAACTGGTTGCTGAACCTAAAAAAAGAAAAAGAATTTTACCTCCTGCAACTCCATAAATAATCACCACCCACGTGAGACTAAACAGGAAATGAACAAGCCTGGTTGATCCCTGGAGAGATGCCACGGACGTGCGCTGCCAGGGCTGCCGTTACCACATGGATCATTGCCTCGTGGCCAGGTGCCCTGGCTGGTGAGCGTGCCCGCGGGGACGGAGAAGAAGGTGCAGTACCTGACTGCGCTCTGACTTTTAGCACTTAACAAGCTGAATGGAATCCACGTGGGAGGTAAACTACTGTCTCTGAGCAATGACTTTCAGCACCCCGTCTGATGTCTGCTTTAGTCTTGTGTTATGTTTTTGAAGCTGAAACAGCTTTCAGTCAGGATTTGGTGGGAATCTGTTCCCACTAAATCATGGGCCAACTTTTCCTCCCACAGGTACATCCTTTGACTTTGGTACACCAGAGAATATGTTTGTCATGTGGGAAACACTATTTAGATTTGATAAGTTCTTCTTCCTTCCTAGCTTCCTTTAAAATAGCAACAGTAGTTACTGGGTGCAGAGGGTTTCCCCTGGGCCAGACCCTGCCCTGAGCTCTTTGCGTGGATTATCTTGTTTGATTCTTACCAAAGCTCTGATAACCAACTGCTATAAGCCTCATTTTTCAAATGAGATTACTAAGTTTGAGATTTGAGTGACTTGCCCAGTGTCACATCACAAATATTTGCTCTGAGGTCTTTGTAACTCAAAATCTACAAAATTGAGTATATAGCCATACCACTCTGAACGCGCCTGATCTCGTCTAAAGTCTATAAAATTGAGAATATGGAGTACTGCCTAAAAGGCTGCCAGCATAGAATTACTGTCTTTCTTCTAAAACATGGAGTCGGCTTTATTCTGCGGTGAGTGGCAGCTGTGATGACTCGCCCGGCCTGCCATTCTGACCCTTGTTGGTGTCATCCGTACCCCAAATGGTTCCATCCGGACGCTGGGCCCAGAAATCCACAGCTGGGAGAAAACGCTAGCTGTGCTATTCGCTAGATGCATTCTTGATTGCTACTGTGTCAGAAGTCAGTCAGCCTAATACCTGGTTGATGACTTTGACCTAGAACTTTGAGTGTCTGTTAATTCGGCTCTGGACAGAGTATTCTAACTGCTACCAGGGAATTCTGGTTCCTAGAAACATACTCATCTGTGGAACATTAAAATCTATGAATTTTGCTCTAGTTCTTCACTATTTACATACTCAGGGGTATTAGTTATTGAAGTCAGACCTACCGTCCCCACCAAGTTTTTTTATTGCCCAAGCATGTTTAATGTAACATTTTTAATGACCAATGATCATCAGGAAGACTACGCATTTCCATGAAAGTTTACATATCCAACCAAAAACAGTGAGCTAAATTATTCTGTGGAGTCATGAGAATATAGTCACAAAATGCAGCCTAATGAAAAAAAACGCAGAACAGAAGGTAAAGTGAGTTCCCATTTTAAAAATGTGTTTGTGTGTGTGTGTGTGTGTAAATAGGAAAAAATAACAAAGCATTTGGAATACTGACTCTCTACCTAGTTTTTCTAAAGTGTTGTGTTCATACTGACTTCTTTTAAGCATTCAATTTACAATTTGGAACAAAAGTAGACCTTTATGTTTGTGATTGAGAACTACTAGTTCTCCAGCTTGGGTAATATTTTTAAAATCTGTGGTTTGTTGAAGTTGAGTTCTACCATCTTTTTCTTTGGTGTCATTAATGTTTTCTGAGTTTCTGTTAATCCTAAGAAACTCTTTCAATTCTGAAGAGCATAAAACCCTGAAAGGATGATTCTGGAGCTTCTCTCAGTTCTCTGGAAGTGTTGGTGAAACAGAGGGATGCTCGAGAAGATGACCAAGGGATCCGGCTTCTGGCCCTCGGGGCCGAGGAGGTCCAAGGAACTCACCTGCGGCAGAGCACTGACGTCCGGAAATGTGAGGGACCTGGAGCGACCAGGAGCTGTGAGGGAGGCCTGGCGCGACCTGATGGATGCAGTGAAGTTGCACTGTTGACACGGAGGGGGCCAGGCTATGTTTTGACTTTAGAAGGACATGCAGGTTTTAGTGATCACTCACGCAGAGGATAAAGTAATTTAGATTCTTCAGATTGAAAACCACATCAACAAGTCACAAAGCTCCAAACAGACTTCTTGTGAAGAATTTCAACATTGCATATAACAGCTCAGTCCATTTTTAAAAATCTCTAAAATCATTGGAATCTTTTGGAAATAACTATACATGAAATGAATATATATTTTATCATTTTAATTTCATGTCAGCACACTATTAATCTATTCAACAAATATTTCTCAGTACATACTAAATGCCAGACTCTGTGAAAAGCAGGGAAGAAAACAGACAGGGTACCTGCCCTTATGGGATTTCCGGATTTGACCTGTGCTAACCAATATATATGGTAGTTACTAGACACATGTGGCTACCGCTCACTTAAAATGTGGCTAGTCTGGTTGCCGGTTTGATCCCCAGGTGGGGGGAGTGCCCGAGGCAACTGGTCGAAGTTTCTCTCTCACATCAAGGTTTCTCTCTCTCTCTCCCCTACCTCCCTTCCTCTCTCTCTAAAAATCAATGGAAAAAATCAACGTCCTGCAGTGAGGATTAAAAAAAAGAAAAAATGTGGCTAGTCCTGCTGTAAGTGAAAAATATATACTAGATTTCAAACACTTAGCGTGAAAAAAGTTAAATGTCTCAATTTTTTATACTGATTACATGTTGAAATAAGAATAGTTTGGATATATTGCCCGGCTGGTGTAGCTCAGTGGATTGAGCACGGGCTGGGAACCAGAGGGTCCCGGTTTGATTCCCAGCTGGGGTACATGCCTGGGTTGCGGGCCAGGTCCCCAGTGAGGGCCATGTGAGGGGCAACCATACATTCCTCTTTCTCCCTCCCTTTTCCTCTCTCTGAAAATAAATAAATAAAATCTTTAAAAAAAAAAAAGAATAGTTTGGATATATTTGGGAGAATAAAATATATTAAAATTAACTTCACCCGTTTCTCTTTACTCTTTTAATGTGGCTACTAGAAAAATTTAGATTACGTATTCAGTTTACATTTCATTTCCATTGGATGGCATTGGTCTAGACTAGGGTTCTCAAACCTCCTTGTGCTTATAATTACATGAGAAGCTTCAAAAATACAGATTTCCAGGCTTCCCCCACCCTGAGATTTTTATTCTGTTAGTCTGGACTGGGACTGGCATTTCTTTTTAAAGCTCTCAAGTGAGACAATGGGCAGCTGTTCCCGGGGCGGCAAGAGAACACTCTACTAAGGCTCTACCCTAGCCACCTGGGAGGCAGCTTCCTGGCAATCCTCCCTGTGAGTGGTGGCTTTAAAACTTGTCCATATATCGATACTCCGCTCTTCAAGAGGTGGCGCTTAATTCCCCTCATTACCTTTGCTGGGAGAAGCCAGCTGCCATGTTGGGAGGGCGCTCAAGCAGCCCCGCGGAGGGGTTTACAGGTGAAGAACGCAGGCCTCCCGCGAACAGCCCGCGGGAACTTGCCAGGTCTGTGCATCAGGCGTCTTGGGACGAGACCGTCCAAGCCCGGCCAGCCCTTCAGATGACCGCAGCAGCCCTGACCAACATCTTGACTGCAGCCTCATGAGAAACTCTGAGCCAGAACCAACCTGCTAAGTCATTCCCAAATTTTGACCCACAGAGACTGCGTGATGTAATAAGTGTTTCTTGTTTTCAGTTGCTAAGTTTTGGGGTAATTCTACTCTAGCAATAAAGACCAACACGTTGCAACACTGGGCCACCGTGCTCCTCACTATCAGCTCACCAAGGCCACCTGTCGCTGGAGAGCTTCCCCAGCAGCTCGGAGCCATTCGCACGTGCTGCAAGGCTTTCCCTTTCAAGGGCAGGGCACAGTGACCACAGATAACTGCGCTGTTAGGATGGTCCTCACTCTAGGCAGGCACTAGAGAGGCATCTTGGAGTCCAAACGGGAGATCACAGCCTAGCTGCCTCGGAGCTATATACCGGGCTGCAAGTGATGCCTTGCTGGTGGCTACACCGTGTGGCACTTGGTAAAAATGCACCAGGACAATTTTCTGTCCCCTTTGACCTTTGCTGCAGGCATAACATATGGCAGTTATGACATCTGGCGTGTCCCCACCCTCCTCTCAAACCAGTTTACACTCTCCTCAGCTGCCATCCTAAACCAAAGTTCACCTTCAAAAACAGGACTACCTAGGAACACACACCTCTATGCCAAATTCTGCTCCTGACCATGGTATCTTTTTCTCCTAGATCTTTCTTACTCCTGCCTACAATGTCTCCAGACCCACAGCTACACTTGCTTCTAATTATGATCTTACCCCTATTTCTGGTGTTATACTTACATCCCATTCCCCTTTGCCTCCCCCAACGCAGCCCCACAGCCCCTCCACTTCCCGGCACACAGATGAGACTCTGGAGGAGGTACTCCGATGCACACTTCCACAGCTCTCCCCCGGAGCACGCGCTAAGGACAGGTTATGGCAGTCCTGGCCAGCTGTAGAAAGGACTACTGTAGCTTCGTGGCCTTGGTCGAGAAATTCTGCTCTACTTGGTTTGGCAAGAATAACAGTAAAGTAATAATGCTTAACTTCCTTTTCTGACACCATTATTTTCAGTTAAATTCCTTCAACTTGAAGTTCTTGAAGATTTATAAGGTAAGAAGTTAGTTTCAACTCATTGGATCCCCCAAGTTGCTCTAAAATGAACACCTAAGTATCAACATTAATCAAACACCTCATGCTTTTTTCCAGTGCTAAAGTGGAAACAAAGGTTACTTTATTCCTAGAGTCTTTTCTCCCCCATATTTTTGCCCGGCCTGAAATCAGACTTGTGCTCTAAAAAGGAGCGATTAAGTGCAGACTCCCGTTGGCGCAGGGGTGTGTTTAAGGCAGCCAGGAGCACTCTCCCTCCGGTACATTGAGAGCTCTCAATGAGAAAAAAAGATTTTTTGATTTCTTGTCTTGACACACGTGTCACTTATTGTTACATGGAGCTATTATGTAACTGGATGATACTTTCTCTTGCATATATAACTTCCCGTTTTTGTTTTTTGTTTTACTATAAAATATGTAATTTCCAACACAAGGGTGTCTGACCGCAGGCTGCTTGCCTCCGACTCTTCCACTTCGCTGTCAAAGGCAAATTGACATTTCTCCCCCTGTAACACACACACAACTTCTTAAATGTTCTACACCGTACCTCCCCCTTGCTGCCTTCCACCCCAACAGAGTATCCGTGTGTTCAAGAGGTGCCTCGTTACTGAGACGATAACTGGAAGCACACCAGCTTGCATTTGGTGCTCCCAGGCTTCACTCCTTTTAATAACAGACAAAGGAGGAGTCTGCTAATGATGTTTACCCACCTCGGCTAGTGTTTGTCTAATGTTTGAAAGGGGTTTTGTTATCCTTAGACATTCCTAAACAATCGAGCTCTCTCGGAACATCAATCACACGGAAGGAGAGGTGAGGGTCAGAACTGGGGGTGGGGGCCCAGCAAGCACGGCTTCCCTGGCCGGCCCTCCCTGCTTGTTCAGCACCATCTAGTGGGGGATTCCACTGTGACGCGAGGCACCAGAAAGCTCAGCATGGTCGGACACAGGAGGAAGAGCGAGGTCGATGTCCGTCCACCCCACGGGACACGCAGCCAGCCACTCGCTGTTCATCTTGTGTGGATTATGGAAATTTTGAATTACACACAACAAATACTTAGTCTTACATGGTCTCTAACCTGAGATGAACTCCTTAACTCTCTTTTGATGTGTGGGCAGGGGATGCAAATAATAAAATCAAGGCAAGCAGTGCCTGGGAAAAATCACAGAGCGCGTTCCAAAGTTAGTTAAAACGGAATACTGTCCTAATGTGGCTCTTTATTATAGTTTTATTACCTTTAAAGCCACATTACTGTAAAGTAAACTGGTACCTATGTATAAGCAGATGTTCCAGGTAATTGATATTTTAAGCATCATAAATTTTAGTGTTTTCAGAGGAATACTAAAGAAAAGTAAACTTCTGTGCATGGCGCAGAGTTGTTTGTTTCCGAGTTGAACATCATGTACTGTGCAAAGTCCTCGGGAACAATCGTGACCTGTGAGGCCGTCTGCCCCCACGAGAAATGGCCCCATTCCTCTCACATTCCTGTGTCTTCTTTTAATAGCCTTTCTTCCTTCTTACTTAACATCCACAGTAGTTCAAACTTCCTGTAGCCACGGTTTTTAATTTTTCACTTCCCTTAAACCTGATGTAGGCAATCGTACACCTAAATTTAGTAGAAGCACGTCCAAACTAAGGGTGAGACCTTCTATGGCCCGTCAATGATTAAAACGCACCTGTTTTGATTAACAGAATTTGGGGTAACCCTTTTGACTGTCTCTTTCCACTTTATCTTGAGCTATCCAATATCTTCTGCAAACTGTGGTGGCTAAATAAATCACCTTTATATAAGTTAAGTCAATAGATTTTGGTACACTGTCGGTTAAGGGACATTTACCAAAATACATATTTACATAGAAAACATAATAGGTCCAATTTAACTAGTACAGCAGTCTAAGGAAATACCACACTAGATTCTTTCAGTCGTTCTGAGCCATGTCAATTTTATTTCATGACTACCGTTTGGACTTACTCCTTTGGAAAACAAGTGGGGATAAGAGAGAGCTAACTGGACATTTCTTACTTTCTCTTCAGCCTCAGACTCCCTTTTGATAGGACACTGTGGCGGCTGACATCAGCTAAGAAGATGGTTTATTATCCCCGGCATTCTAATCTAGTTCTGGGACAGCAAATATCCCTCTAGAAGGTGATAATAGTCATATGTTGCCTCAACTTATAGATGAGAACCTTGGTTTAAAAATGATGTTAAGAGATCAAGATCCTGAATGGGATTCCCCTCCCCAGGGGCAGATCCTGTTCTGTGAGGTCTAATGCCCACACCACTTGGAGAGCTCTCTTTCAGAAACAGAACACAAGATTACAATTAGGTAAGAAAGGAAATATTTAAGAATCATTTCAGAGTAATGATAAATGCTTTAAACATCACAAAATTCAGGTTAACGGAATGTTTTTATTAGTGAATTACCTGACACTTCTACAATATTTTTTCTGCATTTAGCTGCATACTCTTTGAACAACTGATCTTCAATAAAAACAGTAAGGTATACTTTGGTCTTCCCCAAAGCATAGGAGCTTTTGGTGTGGCAAAAATTTAGAAACAATGAGAATAAGGATGCCCTCTGTGAATGGAAATGTGGATGAGCTTTGCCATCTTAGAGGAGTAAACCAAGAGAGTATCAGTTCATGTGGAAGGGTCCAGTTGGAGTTATTTTGGAAATGGTTTTGGTGTTTTCAATAAAACGAGGCAATGTAGCCTAGTGTTTAGGGGTACAGGCCACTTACAACAGTTAGACTTTGACAAGTAGTGTTCTCTCTGCACTGCAGTTGACTAATATCTAACTCGTAAAGTTGCTGATACAATTAAAGAAGAAAGCGAATATCGCATACTTAATATGGTGTTTGTTTTGTTGCTGTTTAGCTTTGCTTCTGAATTATTTTGCCTGAAATATCCATAGTAAAGAAAACAAAAATAAAAGCTCCCCACGTGGTATTGGCCCACAGTCAACATTGGGAACTCCCAGACCACACTTGTACTGATAACTTAGTCACTTTGATGGGAAATACCTGAGAGGTGAAGTGAGAGAGAAAAAGTGAGATAATTCCTTATTACTGAAGAAGAAATACATTCATTTTAAACAGCTTTGCTGCCACAAAAAATGATGGATTTAAAGACTTGTTTAGTCATGCTTCCAAACCTCAAAAAAAAAGGTTAAAAACAAGTGCTTTAGATCAACAATATTGAAGTCAAGTCAAACATACCTGGAAATTGCCGAGTTTCTAGTGCTCCGCTGTAAGTTGTCCTTTTAAAGGGCCTTGAGTGTGAGGCAGTACCCAGTGTTTTGTGCTTTGCTCTCTCTCTGGGACAGGCTTGAGTGGCAGACATATCATGTTTGGGTCTGAGTTTTGCCACTCACTCTCCACATGACTTTAGGAAAATCATTCATCTCTCCAGGTGGCTCACTTTTCTATAAAATAGAAATATTAATTGGTTCTACCACACATTTTTGCTGTGAAGCTTGAATGAGAGTCGATGGCATGCTTTTGCACAGCTCTGATACATTCTGGTACTTAGTACAAGTTAGCTATTATTATCATTATCATTTTTATTCTTCCTTGGTTGGGAGTAGAAAGTTTTTATTTTGGCTTTTTCTTTTATGATAGTTTTATTTCCCCTAAGAGCTGATGTCAGGTTAATGCATTATCTTGTTGGGCCTGCTCATTTATAATTCAGCACTCTGAGGCTCTGGCGGAGGTTTTAATACACAGATTGCTTAACAAAAAGTGGTGCATGTGTGTGGTTTCTTGTATTCAATATATCTTTAAAATTGTACTTACAGCCCGGCTGGTATAGCTCAGTGGCTTGAGTGCGGGCTGGGAACCAGAGGGTCCCGGTTCGATTCCCAGTCGGGGCACATGCCTGGGTTGCGGGCTGGGTCCCCAGTGAGGGCCACGTGAGAGGCAACCACACATTGATTGATGTTTCTCTCCGTCTCTATCTCCCTCCCTTCCCTTCTGTCTAAAAATAAATAAATAAAATCTTTTTTAAAAAAAAAATAAATAAAATAAAATAAAATTGTACTTACAGTTGTAAGTGGCCATGAAAACAATGAAAATAGCCTAGTAAGAAAAAAATAACTTTTGGAGCATTTCTCAGAATAGTCTACTTTGAAAGTGTCCATGTATGTAACATATTCCAAGATGCATCTTATTAACTTGTACAAGTCACTTAGCTTCCTGGTGAGCTACTTTTAAGTGAAATGATGATAAGAAGACTTGGCTAAATAAGATTTACAGATTGCCATTCATTCAATGTATTTATTAGGTGCAGCAGTGAATGAGAGGTATACTCCAGCCTGCATGGAGCTTACAGTCTAATAGGAATAAGGACATTGAACAGTGGAATGAAGGTCATAAAGGAAGAGCACAGGGGACAGCAGGCGAAGGTAGGTTAGTCCGAGGGTGTGGCACTTGGATTTGTATGAGTTAAAGGTTATTATGGAAAGAGGACTGGAGAACAGGGTAAGAATTACACAGAGTAATTCACCCATTTATTCATGTATTTATTCAACAGATAACCAGCAAGATAGAAAAATGTCTGCCTTCATGGAGTTCACATGAAGACACAATGCCTAGAACACAGAGGGCACTTAGAGTTTAGGCTCTTTCCATAAGCCTCGCGTCTCCGTACCCATCACCTCTGCTCTCCGCCAGCCTTATCTGTTCCAACAGTTGTCCCCGCTTAGCCCATCTGCTACACAGCTATCAAAGTTATCATCCAAAAACACTTATCTTTTAATGCTCTACAGGACTTTACCTGTTCCTGCAGCATTTATTGGAGGAAATTTCATCCAACTGTTCCACAGAATCCCCCCAAATGAGGCCTGTTTCTTTGTGGGTTGGTTACTGTTGACCACATTGCACCCTACATTTAGAACCCCCACCTGGAGAAGGATAGAAGTTTTATGAGCTTTTTGGTTGGGTCTTATAACAGTAAACTGAAGTCTGATATGTGAGCTCTGTCAGGGATGAAAATACATTTCCAACTTGAAATGTCTGGACCAAAGATTTGATCATTGTTTATGGGGCCAATAGGTTTCCATAGGGGGTGCCAAACGATTGCAACAGATAAGCCAGGCTGAGGCTGCCTCAGTAGGGCGCACCGTGGAATGGAGGCAGTGTGCTCTCCACAGCAGCTTATCTTGCTCAAGCCAGATCAGTGCCAGATCGATTCCTTCAATCCCTAGATCAGACTCAGCGTCTTAGACGTTTTATAGCCTTGAGAATATTAGTTAATGTAGAATTTTATTTTTTACTTCCATTACTCAGTTGCTGTTTTAAGGCATTAAAAGAGGATTTTTAAAGCAAGTTGCTTCAAAAGTAGGTTTCTGTGGGTTTGCCAGAGAGGAGTTGCCTTGCATATGATTTTGTTTCTCATTTGCTTTTCACCAAGTTACTGTTATGCAAAAAATCCCTCATGCAGCTGAAGTTGTGTCTTGTGTGTGTATGTGTGTGTGTGTGTGTGTAAAAGAGATCTCTAGCCTACCCTTTGATAATTGTATCCACTTAAATATTTAACTTTAAGAATGTAGCTCCTTTCTTTTTGCTTTTTGTTACTATAGTTGAAAACTTAAATTATTTTTGGACAAGATAAATAGAAACTTAAAAAATATAGTGTTCTTCAAATCTCCAAGTTCTTCACAGAACTTGACCTGTGGTACATATATCAGCAAATACAACATTTAGAAAAATAATACATATTTTTTCTTTTCTTCTGTCTCTGTTAGGATTCTGTTGGTTGCAAATGACAGCAATACATATCAAATTTGTTTACACAAATAAAGATTTATTTGTTCACATAACGGAGATGGCTAAATCAAACCAAGCTTCATATTTATTTCTCTGTTTTTTACTCCTTTCTTACACTCCAAGTAATAAGTATAAGGTTTCCAATAGCTTCTGGGGTTGTCAGTTTCTAACTCAGAAGAAAAGAGCACGTTTTTTCCTCCCAGCATTTTTAGCATATTTTCTGTGTTTCGTTCTGACTGAACCCACTTGGGCCATTGAATCAATCTCTGTGATGAGGCAAATGAAGTGCAGTGACTGGCCCAGGGCAGTCACAGGCTCCATTCCTGTGGCTGGGTGCAGAGGCCTGGGTAGGTCACGTGAGCAGAAAGTGGGAGGAACAGGAAAGCCAAGGCTGTTGTCAGAAGGAGGGGAAATGGATGCTGGGGACATGAACAGCTACTATTTACTTTAGCTTAAATTCCACTTTTCACCAAGTTCCATGTAGTGCTTCCTCTCCTTTCACATGTCACTCTCCCCCCTCCCCCCTCTAGTTCATGCACCATTCTCAAACCAGAGATACATTCCTGAGGGAAGGGTGGATGAAAAAATACTCCTACTCCTTCTCTGCTTCTTTTTAAAATTAATTAATTTTTTTTTAATTTTAAAATTCTAATTGACTTTATTTTTTTATTAAATTTATTGGAGTGACATTGATTAATAGGGTCATATAGGTTTCAAGTGTACATTTCTATGAAACATGATCGGTATATGGCATTGTGTGCCCACCATTCAAAGTCAAATCATCTTCTTAAAAACAATCTTGAGCCTTCCATTGCTTCCAGAGTGCTTCTCAATCTGGGATTCATACCTCCCAAAGACTGTGAGTACACTGGAGAACTGAGAGATAGAAAAAAATTGGACATGTCTTCCTTGGTCATTACTTTTATTTAAAGATTTAGAAAAACATATTGAGTCTATATTATCAAATATAGATGTGTTATAGTATGGGCTTGCAAGATTCATATGAACTCAGATAAACCTCGAGACTTTAAATAAATGCCCTGCCCTCAGTTGCATGTTTAGTGCAATGTCCCATGTTCCCCTGGGGCACAGGTTTACTTGCTTACAAGATAAAACCCCAAATTCTTAGCTCAGTCCACCAGATTGTACGAAATCAGATACCAATCTTTGTTGCCTCTTCTCCTGCTCTCATCTCACAAGTGTCTCTTGCTCCCCTGAACTTTTCACTGTTTTCCAATATTTAATACGACTCTATGTGTTTATTCATATTAAGCTCTTTGTCAAAGATGTCCTTTCCTGCTCCACTTCTACACCAGGAAAACTTTTATTTATTCTTCAGTACCCAATTCAAATATTATTTCTGTACCAAAGCACATCAAAATCTAATTATTTCCTTTGTAAAAAATGTCCTGACTCTTTGTCAATGAACTGTCTGTCAGTTTTTGAGTCCTAGAATATTTTATTTATGCCATTGTTGTACTATTATTGAATTCGGGTTTTGGAGGGATGCATCTGTCTCATCCTGTCTGACTCTGTTCTCCGTGATAACCCCGTCTGATGCATGCCTGGTAATCAATATATATTGCTTGACCAACTGAGGACTGATATTATGCCTCATTCTTATTTGTACTAGCAATGTCTAATAAAAGACCAAAGGAAGTACTCGAACACATACTGAATAAATTAGTACCAAAGGTACTAATACTAGATCCTACAGACACCTTAAGCTTCTTTCCTGAAATTAAGAAAATGAGAAAAGGTGTAGGTCAGGGGAAAATAAGTGTTAATTACATTGTGGCAAGCTCTTGGGCAATATCTGGAGTCAAGGGCAACCATGTATGAGGCCCTTCTCTATGAGAAACCCAACTAACAGAGCTAATGCCTAATGGACAGAGAGCACAGCTTGAGGGAAGTGGCCCAGTGTTAGTGCGGAGGCCTTGGCTTCAGTAACAGAAAAATCTCAACTTACCAATTTAAGCAATAAAGAATATTTAAGTAGGATGCTAAGTAGAGTACAAATACCAGGGTTGGTATCTATGTTACTTCCCTCTTTCCTTCCCTTTCCATACTGCCAACCACAGTATCTTGGCTTTGTCCTTGGCTAGCTCTCTTCCTGGTTGCAAAATCTATCTCTTTTTCATGACTCTTAATAATAAGCTGATCCCAGATTTCTCCTCACATCTCTCTGGAGAGACCAGAGTCACACGCTAATACTCAGAGAAATGGACCGCCAGGCTCAGCAAAGCCCAATCACCTTGGAACTGGGAATGGATGCCAATAAAGGACATGCGAACATCTGAACAAAATTTGGATTTGAGTTGCCAAGAAAAAAGAGGATGTACTATGTGACAGATGATTAACAGGGTCTTCTATAGACTCCTTCATCATTTGCTGTTGGAGAGTAACTTTTGGAGCAATGAAAGTGTTGCGGTCCAGAGGCTGGAAGGGTCCCGCTGTAAGGGGTTCCCAGTTTAGAAACAGTTATTCATGTTTAAAAGCTGGTATCTTAATGCTCTATGGAGAAAATATGAGACACAGTTTATTCATTTTATAACTGTACAGATTTTTTAATTTGCCTAGGAAAAAGATTTAAAAGGAATAGTCCAAAATGATGACTGTTTTGGGTGATTTGACGTAGGGCAATTTTTTTTCTTTTTATGTTTTCAAAGTTTTGTGATGTGATTATATTACTTTATTCTGTTATATACATTATAAAGAGGCAAGGAGAGCATTAATAAGATTATATGGTGGATATATATATATATTAATCATAATCTTATCATTTCTCTCTTTGTCTTTTTATAATTTAACCTTATTGAACAGAATATAATTTTTATACTCCAGTATCAGAATATACTCTCAGAAGCAAGCAGTTTTTTAAAAGATTTTATTTCTAAATTACTCAGAAACTTCAGGCACTGCCCTCACCCTTTAATAATGGCAATTTGTTTCCTTCTCTTACACCTCTTTTAAAAATTAAGGTTATATTGCAGTAGAAAATGTGACCCAAGACCTCCTTCTACTGCCCTTTAAAAATCTTCTGGATCCCTATGTTAACAGCCTGGGGTGCTGGTGCCGTCCTACCACCAATGTCTGACTAAATCTGTGACAATCGTATTTCAGTGTGAACTGTTGGTTGCATAAGATCTTATTTGTAGCAAAGAATAATATTTTTTCTCTTTCCCTTCGTTTATTTCTGATTGCATTTTGCTTTCTTTCCCTCCCCCCCCCAGGTGTGAGCCATGCTTTCCTTTTTCTGAGCTTCTCCCTCATGTGTGTATGTTCACCGTGTTCACTCTGCTATTTTTACATAATTTTCATCATTTCCTTCTAGAATGTCCAGAATCCTATAAGGGAGAAAAAGCCTCATCAAATGTGGCCAGAAGAGGTCATCTGCCTCCAGAAATGACTTTCCTACCTTGAAGAAAGATTTACACCCTGGGCTTATTCTTCCTTCTCAGAAATATTTGTGTCTTAACTGAACCAGACAGATAAAGTAAATGTCTTTATTTGTGGCACGTCACATAAGGGAGTAAGGGAATAAAATGTCCGTTAGGCTGGTTTTTCCATCACAGTTTTGGCTGTGGGAACATAGCTTCCTGCCCCCTCAGGGAGGAAGCTCGTGGGACGACCATCACGTCGTGTGGTGTTAAGCAGTCAGGCGGTCAAGTTCGAAAGCAACTGAGTGTACAGACCTGGCGGCACATTCACTTGGTCTCCAGGATGCTCCCTCTTGGATCTCTTCCTACTCTACCAGCCACTCCTAAAATGTCTCCTTTGCTGGTTCCTCTTCACGTTCCCAACCACCAACTATTGAAGGACCTGAGATTTTAGCCCTGGGGTGTCTTCTGTGCTGTATCTGACAACATTTCCTCTCTCATCTCCACTGTCCCTGGTTTTAAATACCACCTGAAAGCAGAGGTTTACACATTTCTGTTTCTAGCCTAACCCACTTTCCAAACTCCAGATGTCTAATAAACTTTTAAAATGTAACACATCCAAAACTGAACTCTTGGTTTTCCTCCATAAATGTGTTTTCCCTGTGATTTTTCCATCTCAATAAATGGCAAATTCACTCTTCTAGTTGTTCAAGCAAAAGCTGGGAGTCATCTTGCATGTTCTTTATTGCATTCAACATCCAGTCTGTCTGTAAATCCTTTTGCCTCTACTTTTAATATCTATTCATAATCTAACCAGTTTTTATCACCTTAGGACAAGTGACATCATCTCTTTCCTAGCATCTCAGAATAACCCCCCCAACCGGTCTCTCCGATATTCTTCCTTACCTTCTATAGTATATTCTTCAAAAAAGAAACTATCCTTTTAAAATGTAAGTCAAATCATGTCACCTTTCTGTCCATAACAATCAAGAACATCCCATCTCACTGATGAACATAAAGTCCAACATCCTTAGCATGTTCATGGCCTAGAAACCCTGTGAGCTTTGTTCTGTGAGTATCAGGGGCTGATACCAGTCCCCTCCTCACTTACCCCATCCGGTAAGGAGTGACTTCCATTAGTTAGTAGACATAGTCTTAAGGGCCCACAAAAGTTTTAAAACACAATTTTTAGTTTCTTTGAAAAACAGAAGAAAAGTATTTTTAGATTAAAGACAATACTATTACATATACTATTAATATAGGATGTAGCAAAAGTAGGGTTTACAGTTGTGAGTATGTAAAACAGTTTATTCTTGTATTATTGTTTATTAATTACTGTATTATTTTCCACATGAGCAACTGTTAACCTGCTTTTGCCTCATCCTGTATTTTTGACTTTATACCAACACAGCCATAAATAATAATTTTTAGTATTTTTTTAAATAAAAGAAGGAACCCATAAAGGCAAAATCAGCTAAGGCTCATGAAAATTCTCATGAGATTCTGGGAAAAGTCTAGGCTGAATGTAGGCTGAGCTGGGAAAGTCTTACTATTTCACAAAGTGGGAAAGCTAAGGAATTGTTCCCTCCTTCCCAGTCTGCATTTCCCATTAGATCCCATTCGTCCATGTTCAGTGACTGCTTTCCTGGCTTGGGCTCTGCACTGCCCCCAATGAGTTCAGAACCCCACTTCCTACAGTGATGACCTGTTATCATCCCAGTGGAACTCTGCCTTCAGGTCTGGAAACAGCCACCTGCACCTTCCTTGGTCAAGTACCTCCCTGCCTCCTAAGTGTAGTCAAGGGGCGGGGGAATGACCCTGAAGGAGACAAAGGGGAAGACCATCAGATTTGGAGTTCACACCTACCTGATTGCCTATTTAGCTGTTAAAAGAAAATGGTCCTTCCTATTATGTACGTCCAAATTCCTTTAATTAAGAAAACAATTTATATTTTCAAACTAGACTGTCTTTGGTCCTTTCCTTTTATAAAGCTTTTCTGTCCTCTTGTATTTCAATGAAGCTGAAACGTTTACCTTTAATTTTATCCTCCTATAATTATAGCTTTTAAATATGGGCAAGTTATTGATTATTGCTGTTATAACCTGGAAATTACCTATAAATCTAGCCAGACCAGTACCTTTACAAGAGATCAGAGAAATGCCTAAAACACTCTCTGGCATTAGCTAAGAAGAAAAATTTTGGTAGGGAGTTCTAAAAGCATACATAAATTGGTTTTAGAAAATCAGTTTTATTTGTAATATTACCCATAATGCATAGCTGCAAAGCAATCCTAACTTGAGCTTTTACTTCCATTTTTATTTTCTGTAAAAATAAGCTCTTTTGAGAACAATTTTTACTACTGGTCTATTTAACTTACTTGCTTTTCCATCCATTGTGGTGTTCTTGAATGGATTATAAAAAGATACCCGGACACTCAGCACTGAGACATTAAAAAGATCAGCTCCTAGAGAATGTTCCTATCTGGATGCCCATGTATAAAAAAATTGAACTCTCGAAGTTTTTTTCATGTTCTAAATTCGATGAAGCAATTCAGAAAGCAGCACATTTATATTTCATAGCTCATTTACATGCCAGCCTTTCCTAGCGTTCCCTCTCTGACCAAGCTTTCTCCTGATACCCGTTCAAACTAGGGAGACTTCAGAAATGCTGACTGTGCAATAGAATTGTCTGAGGAGCTTTAGGAAAGTACTGATGACCTCGCCCCGCCCTAGGGACTCTCGTTCTCTGTATTGTGAGTATGTGCGCACAGCTTGGTTATTTGGTTACCATGCCATCAAAGCAGGTAATAAAGGAGGGGGAAAGCCATTTTTCCTTCTGCTGGGCTATCTTGACAGCTAACAAATTATTTTTACACCCCCTCCAAAAAACTGGAACCAAAGAAAGTTTTACTTTTAGTAAATAAAGCAGGTTAATTCTCAAGAGGTGGTTGGCCCTTTAAACAGCATGGCAATGCACAGAAAGACAGTCGAGTGGGTCTGCATGCCCTTCATATAAATGTCAACACCTAGTTTGGGTACCAGAATAAATATTTTTAATATTGCCTCATTCTGGACTGTTTAAATATGCACTCTATCAGCTTGTCTGCTTATCCTTATGTAATAGCATGGAAGTTTCCAGCAGCTCATTCTGTTTTTCCCTAGATGTTAATTCTTCATTACATGTCTTCCACCTCTGAAAAATTATATGAGGAAAAGGTTGCAAGATGTAACACGGACCATACAGTGTTCTTGCGGGGCTAATACCCAAACCTTTGTTGAGGAAGATACTGTAGCTTTCTACATAGATATTAGCTAAACTCAACTCTGTGTTCCTAGTGTCTTCCTGCTCTCCAGCAATATAAGTTTACTATACCCTGCAGCCATTCTCTGGGAATTCTCAGAGGCGTTGACGGCTGTGACTGTTCTCTTCACCGCAGTTCTCAGAAAGAGGTAGCTGGGACAGAGGAATGAGGGTGCAGCTCCTTCTTACCTCCATCATATGCTTCTTTCAGTTCTGCTAATGAGAAGGATGAAGGCAGCCCCGCAGGAAACCTTTTTGCCCGTGACCCCTTCTGGTCCAAGGCCGGGAATCCAGTCAGTCAACGTCACTAACTCTGCTCAAGCCTTTTGTTCCCGGGTCTCACGGAGAGTGCGGTAGCATAAATAGTCTTTCTGATCTGAATAAGGGCAGTTTAAGAACGTGATTTAGGTGAGGTGGAGAGGAGAGAAGGAAAAAATGGAGTGAAAACCTCAGTAAAAATTTCTTATGAAGCTAGATTTTTAAAATTATACCACAGCATTTCCCTCCTTTTGGCACTCTTCTTCCAGCTGGTATAAAATAAGTAATAACACCCTCCCTTGTCGTCTCTCTCCTCTGTGTGTAGCCCTCGGCTTGTGAAAGGAAGTTTAACCCTCTATGAGGTCAATGCCAGGAATCATTTGAGGATGAGTTACCGGAAGCCACTCAGGAAGCTGACATGTGGGGCCTGTTTGTAAAGAAAGAAGTACAGAGCCAGGGCATTATGTGTCACCGTGAGAACCTACCCTGACCGTTGCTACAGAAACAGGACAGGTAGGACGATTATTCCAATGTCATACCTTCAAATGAGAAATTCAGCCTTAAGTCTGAACACTCCCTTATCCCTCGTGGCACAATAAAGAGTCTCCATTGGTATAACACAGAACCACTAACTCTTAAAATGCTAAAGCAGCTGCGCCGCCCCCCCCCCCTTTTCTGTCTGGTCCTCTGTGAGCACAGACACGCTCAGTGGTTTTCTTAGGGTCACCCAGTAACAAGGCTTAGAAGCAAGCATCGTCTCTGGTCATCTCAGTGCTAATTCATTCCCCAAACTACTCCTTTTTCTGGGAAATAAGACGTTTTAAATTGTAAGCTCCTGGAAGACAGAGACTGTGTGTTTTAACCTGAGTGGTAAAATACTCAGCTCAAAGCAGTGGAAAATACCAACCTGGTCATTTCAACCTGAGATGGAAACAACTGTCGTCTTCGACCTTTACATTCAGAAACCCCAGCAATGGGGTACAGACCTGGAGAAAGGGGTGTTCTTCTGGAGGAAGGGATAAAATGGTGCTGTTGTATTTCTCCATCCATGTTTTCGGAGCCCTTGAAAGAGCAGCATGCTTGTTATTTAAAAGGTTATGATATTCAGAGAGAAAAAAATATTGTCAGGGTACAGTAGCTGCACTGGTTTTTGCTCCAAAGGCAGGAAACTGTTTGGCCAACCTGAAAATAAAATATGCTTCTCCTAGGCAGCTAAGCTTGTTAGACTCCCAGTCTGGTGGCAGAAACAGCATTGCATACTTAATGTGGACATGCCGATGCTTGTTCTTTTTCCAGAGATTTAAAAAATCTTTCTCCTATTTTTCAGTTCCACAGAATGATTCCAAAATACAAAAAAGATTTTGCTCCAATGTTTCAACCATATTTGTTCTTCAGATTATTTATTTTTTTTCTAGTAGACATTACCCAGTACATTCTCAGGGAAAGGAAAGCTCCTAGTCCATCACTTTTCTGATGCCTCAGGAGCGCACTTTTTTCAGAGAAGATTCTAAATGGGTCACTTCTCTCTTCCGGCCTCACAACAAATGCCATACCCACGCACGCCCTCCATCCTAGGTTCAGAATGAATGACCAACTGAGTTCCATGGGGCTCTGACTATCCAGTTAAGGTCACGGTTGGCACTTTAAAGCCGTGGTCGTTTTTTCCCCCAAAGGCTAGTTTTTAGTCCCTACCTCCACCCTTCCTCCCTTTTCCTTTCCCCTCTCCTTCTTCAATAGGGCTGTGTTATAAAGGGCCTGGCCACACACCGAGAATATTACAGGAATAAAACCTGGAAAAGAGCACACAGCTATGAAATATTAAACTTCAACTTCTCTTTATTTTGCCCCTGAATTCTCCTCCCCCTCCAAGAAAACACAAACTTCAACAGATTTGTGGTGCATGTTATCTTCAGCTGTAAAAGCCAGCTGAACCAACAGAGCAGCCTTCTCTGTTTCCTGCTGCCTAGAGGTTGTTTCAAAAGGAGCTACTGTAATGAATTAGTTCCCTCTTTGGCCTTATGGGCAACTTTCTTAGAGGAAACAGATTAACCTGGAGTCAGCCAGATAAAGAACCCAGTACATGATGGAGCTCTGCATAAATGAAATCTACACTACCAGGAGTTCTTCCATGCCAGGTACAGAGAGGATGGGCAAGAATACGAGAGAGAAAATGTTAGCACCGGAATACTGCACTCTGCTTTTTTCATAGTGATTTTAAAAGTAGAATAAAGTTCTGAGAATCTGTCCCTATCTTTAGTCAACTCCAACCTACACAACCTTCAGTGGGAATCTGGCCTGAGGATAGATTGCCGCAACAGACATCGATTAGGTTGGAGTGCAACCCGTTTCAAGGTGTCACCCTTTAATTTATTGACTGCAAATAGGAATTTTGCCCAAGGCCAGAACTCACAATTGGTCCCGATGGACCTGAAATGGATTTCCACAAGTGGCTGGGGAAGGAGAGTCTTTCTGTAGGATGGATCTCCTTCAGCCCACTCTCTTCCTTTATTCCTTTTCCTGCTTCGTCGCATTAATAACGGAGCACTCACGGAGCTTCATTAGTGGGCAGCACGCAAGCAGCTGCTCAAAGGATTTGCGAATGGATTGACCCTGACACTGGCGGTTCAGACTGGGCGGTGCCTACAGGGTGACCGCACTTTCCAGTTTCAACATCCGCCCTTCTTCTCCCCTTCCCATCGCATGCTTTCATGTGTTCATTAGTTTTTTAAAAAGGACATTATTCTTTCAGTGTGGTGGCTCTTTGTATCATGATGAATGTCTTGGTTTACACATGTTTTCATATAAATACAAAATGACTACCATTTTTTATTCCTGAAATACATATTTAACATGCAAGCTACAAAAGACAGAAAGGATATCAGAGTATTTGGGGCGGGGGAGGGGACGGTGATGCCATACTTTCTTAATTGATAGTCAATCATCGAGACTGGAAAACTAATAGTCGTTTTGGGTAGCTGGGAAAAGGGCTAGCGTTTTGCTAAGATTAAAGGGTAATTCTTCCCTCGCCTCCAATGTTGAGGCAATTTTTCAGACCCTCTGTGGCATGAAGCTGAACTCAGGCTGCCGTTGTAAGACCTCAAGACCCAAAGACTAGAAGTCAAAGTATTTCTACCTTAGAGAAACAAATGATCACACTGGTGCAGGACACAGAAGCGGGTGGGCGGATGGTCTGTGCAGCGGGTATTTTCAGGTGTTAAAAACAAATATACAACCTGAAAGCCACATAATTGTAAATAATAAGGGGATGACTAAATAAACTGTGACTGACCTATGGCACAGAACACTACAAAACAGTTTAAAAGAATGAGACGGAACTTAACTGCTAATAAGGTCACACATCGAAGTCATGGCAATACAAAAACCCACACTGAACTTTATATATCACTGATGGAAACATAGATTTGTCCAAGCACTACGGAAGGTCCAAGCACTATGTCCAAGCACATGGAGTTTCCTCAAAAGATTAAAAATATATCCCCGGCTGGTGTAGCTCAGTGGATTGAGCACGGGCTGGGAACCAAAAGGTCCCGGTTCAATTCCCAGTCGGGGCACATGCCTGGGTTGCAGGCCAGGTCCCCAGTGAGGGCCATGTGAGAGGCAACCATACATTGATGTTTCTCTCCCTCTCTTTCTCCCTCCCTTCCCCTCTCTCTAAAAATAAATAAATAAAAATATATCTACCACAGGATCCAGCAATTCCACTCTGGGTATATACCCAAAAGAAATGAAAACAGGATTTCAGTAAGTTATGTGCACCCCCGTGTTTACTGACCAATTTTGCACAATAGCCAAGGTATGGAAAAAACACAAATGCCCGTCAACAAATGAATGGATGAAAAAGATGTGGTACATATAAACAATGGAATATTATTTAGCCATGAGAAAGGAGGCTATTCTTTCATTTCTGACAGGAGAATAAACCTAGACCACGTTATACTAAGTAAGATAAGTCAGGCAGAGAAAGACAAGTACTGTATGATATCACATACGTGGAGTCTAAAAAAGTTAAACCTGTGAAAAACAAAATAAAATGGTGGTTACCAAGGGAGGGGAATTCTTAGGGAGGGGATAAGAGTGATGGTGCTGCCTGTCCAGCACGGCTCAGTGGGTTGGGTGTCATCCTGAAAACCAAAAAGTTGCTGGTTCGATTCCAGTCAGGGCACATGCCTGTGTTGCAGGCCGGGTCCCCAACGAGGGGCACAGGAGAGGCAACCCATTGATGTTTCTCTCGGAAAACAATGTTTCTTTCCCTCTCTTTCTCCCCCTTCCTCCTCTCTCTAAAAACAAAGAAATCTCTTTAAAAAAGAGCAATGGTGTTTCAGGGTACAAACTTGTAACAAGTGTCAAAGTGATATGCTATACACCTTAAACTTACACAGATTCTTACATGTCAAATTTAATAAAAAATTATTATAAATCCATACTATTTACATTAAACACACACACATACAACTACACTGTATATAGTTTCTACCTAGAAGATCTGTAAAGGAAACATAATAAACATGATAAATTGGGAGAGGCTGGGGGGATTTGGGATTAAGAATAAGGGTGAAAGGAGGCCTGGCTGGGGTGGCCCAGTGGTCTGAGTGCCGGCCTGCAGACCTAAAGGTTGCCGGTTCGGTTCCCAGTCAGGGCAACGACCTGGATGGTGGGCTAGGTCCTCGGCTGGGGAGTGCAAGAGGCAACCAAGTGACATGGATGATTCTCTCCCTCTCCTTCCCCTCTCTAAAAATAAAGAAAGAAAGAATAACGGCGAAAAGAGAGTTCAGCCTCACATGTAATGCTTTCATCTTTCACAAAAAAATGTACCCATATATTGTTTATGTAGTTCAAATTTAAGTTCTATTAAACAGAAACAATACTACAAGATTAAAACAATGATTTCTTGCATTGCTCTATTCAGCTAACCCTTAACATTGTCCTGAAAATCAGCTGTTCTTCTTCCTGAGGCTTATTTACTCCTGCGGTTCTGTTCTAGTAAAGCAATGAGAGAGAGGGGTAAACAAACTAGAATTTGAAATAAATATCAACACAGAATAAAACATTAATTATCTTCCCTCGTCACCTTTTCTTGGGGCCAAGCCCATTACCTCCCAGTGACTACACGACCCACCCAGACAGATCCAGAATCCAAGAGCTGTTCAGGCCCTCAGAAACCTTTGCTTCATCCCCAGGATTTCAGGTGGAAGTACGGGTTTGTGCAAGTTAGAATTCACTGCTCCTGCTGACTGATCCTGTTCTCTACAACCTCATTTTACAGCCCTGCCTTGGGAGTGCGGTGGGGGTGGGGGATGCTTTTCTCTGTAAACTCCTCCCACTGATTTCAACTGCAAAAAGCCATTGCTTTTTCAGAGCTGTTCATTCGGTGTTCCAGTTCTGCAGAAGCCAGTTTCTTCAGTTGCTCTCTACCCAACCCCCACACCCTTTCTTTTTTATTTTCTTTTTGTTTTTCTCTCTCAGCTTTTCTCCGTCTCTGTATTTCTGTCCCTTTCCAACCTTAGTCCCTTCCTCGTTGTTCTCTTTATTTTCTGAAAAGTTTCTACAAAGTAAATTTCGTGTTGATAAATTTCAGTAATACTAATAAAAAAAAAAGCCAAAAAAGTTAGGACCAGAAGGTAGATTCAGTTTTAATGAAGTGTTCTTTTACCTTGCTTTTATGTTGCTCCTTTTTATCTCTTCATCAAGGAAACTGTATTCCATCCAGCCTCAGGGTATGATAAATAACTTACAAGGATGCGGGACTGTGCGTTCCTCTCTTGACAGGGTGACTCACAACACTGGTATGTATTATCTACATTCTTTAAATGCTTTCCTGCAGGGATAAATCCATGCAGCCCCAGAAATACAAAAGCAAATGAGGATAAAATGTCTAAAGATGACTTAGTTAGTCCATTCTTATTTTCTTGCAAGAGGTTGCTTAGAAAATGCCACTACTGTCAGAAAGGCAAGCACGGCTGAGGAACAGCTGGCAGCGCTCTCCCTGGGTCCGGCTCTGCCGGCTCTGCCGGATGGATAGCTCAGGAAACGGCCCCTACCTCCCCCCCCCGGCCCCCCACTGGGTGTCCCAGCCTCCCTCCCATGGGCTCCAGAGAGGAAAGTGTGGGGATGGTGCTCTTTGGGAGAGGCAAGAATGCACTGAAACTGTCTTCCTGGCCGGCCGTGCTAAAGAAAACTTTCAGCTAAGCGCTTTTCCAAAGAAGTAGGAATTCCGTAGAATGACATTTCTCAGGTACGGAATCATCCCATTGAATTTACTCCTTTTGGCTTTTTCATTTACATCTACTTAAACAGAAACATCACCAGCATTTACTGGTCCTGTGCTGGCTGGGGCCTTCTCCCTTCCAAATCACGAAGGGAAGCTCTGGTAAAATTATAAATTTTTTTTTTCACACCTGACAGGCTGTGACCTGTAGAAAGCTGAGTTCTGGCAGAAACACAAAATCAATTGAGTTTTATCTAAACCATTCTTTGGCTTTCAAGACCCTTTGATAAATCTCAGATGGAAATTCTTCAATCTCACAGAAGCTCAGGAGAGCAACCGTGCCCTTTGATTTTTTACTTTTTCATGTAATTGAGGTGGCACTTTTTTATTGATCCGTTCTCACTGGATCAGTGGGTTTATCAATCTGCTTATCTAGTCAAATATCTTGACAGGACCTCATTTAAAAATGGCTGTAGCATCTGTGACAGGGCGCCCCTTGGGCGGTGCTCATAGGCTTCTGAGGGCAACACTTTATTACAAAGCCCACACACAAGTGGGATGAAGATCCAGTCGAGCTGGGAAAACTGAGAAACTTAACGTGGCTACCACGGTTGAGGCCTAACTTGCTGCAACCATTGGCTCTTTGCTTGCAGGGGAGGGGAAGGGAGATGATCAGTCTCCACACTCAAGCAAGAGTGATATTTC
>PVJI01015830.1:0-39977 GCA_004026765.1 Micronycteris hirsuta
CCTGTCACTTTATTGAATTGGTTTATTAGTTTTAAAAGTTTTTTGTTGGAGTCTTTAGGGTTTTCTATATAAAATATCCTGCTGTCTGCAAATAGTAACAGTTTTACGTCTTCCTTTCCTATTTGGATACCTTTTATTTCTTTTTCTTGCCTAATTACTCTTGCTAGGACTTTCAATACTATGTTGAAAATGGTGAGAGTGAACATTTTTGTCTGATTCCTGATTTTATAAGAAAGGTTTTCAGCTTTTTACTCTTGAGTTTGATATTAGCTGTGGGCTTGTCATATGTGGCTTTTATTATGTTGAGCTATGATCTGTCTATACCAACTTTGTTGAGAGTTTTTATCATAAAAAATGAATTTTAAAACTTTTTTTTAAAGATTTTATTTATTTTCAGAGAGAGGAGAAGGGAGGGAGAAACAGCAATGTATGGTTGCCTCTCACATGGCCCCCACTGGGAACCTGGCCCGCAACCCAGGTATGTGCCCCGACTGGGAATCAAACCGGGACCCTCTGGTTCCCAGCCCGTGCTCAATCCACTGAGCTACACCAGCCGGGCATAAAAAATGAATTTTGAATTTTGTCAAACACTTTTCCGGAATCTATTAAGATGATTATGGGGTTTTTATGCTTCAGTTTGTTAATGTGGAATATCACATGGAGTGATATGTGGATGTTGAACCATCCTTGCATCCCTGAAATAAATCCCACTTGATCGTGACCTGTGATCCTTTTAATGTATTGTCAAATTTGGTTTGCCAATATTTTGTTGAGGATTTTTGCATTTGTGTTCATCAATACTGGTCTGTAATTTACCTTTCTTGTGATCTTCTTGTCTGGTTTTGGTATCAGTGTAAAGTTGGCCTCATAAAAGAAATTTGGAAGAGTTTCCTCCCTTTCTGTTTCTGGAAGAATTTGAGAAGGATTGGTATTAATTCTTCTTTGAATGTCAGGTAGAATTCACTAGTGAAGCCATCTGGTCCTGTGCTTTCCTATGTTGGGAAATTTTTAACTACTGATTTAATCACCTTTGCTAGTAATTAGTCTGTTCAGATTTTCTATTTTATCGTGATTCAGTCATGGTAGGTTGTATATTTCTAGGAATTTATCCATGTCTTCTAGATTGTCCAATTTGTATAATTCTTCATAGTAATCTCTTACAGTCCTTTATATTTCTGTGGTATCAGTTGTAACATCTCTTTCATTTCTGATTTTATTCGAGTCTTCTCTCTTTTTCTTGGTGAGTCTAGCTAAATACTTGTCAATTTTGCTTATCTTTTCCGAGAACTAGATTTTAGTTTCCTTGCTATTCCCCATTGCCTTTTAGTCTCTGTTTCATTTATTTCTGCTCTAATCTTTGCTGTTTCCTTCCTTCTACTAACTTTGGACTTTCTTTGTTCTTCTTTTTCTAGTTTTTTTGGGGGGTATAAAGTTAGATGATTTATTTGAGACTTCTCTTATTTCTTGAGGTAGGCTATGCACTTCCTTCTTACAACTGCTTTTGCTGCATCACTCAAAGTTTGGTATGTTATATTTCCATTTTTATTTGTCTCAAGGTATTTTTTTTAATTTTTCTTTTCACCCATTGACTGTTCAGTAGCATGTTGTTTAATATCCTCATATTTGTGAATTTTCCAGTTTTTTTATGTAATTAATTTCTAGGTTCATACCATTATGGTTGGAAAAGATGCTTGATACAACTTCAATCTTCTTAAATTTATTAAGCCTTGTTTTGTGGCCTAATATATACTCTGTATTGGCAAATGTCTTATGCTCTGGAGAAGAATGTGTATTCTGTTGCTTTAACTTTTTTATTTTTATGTATTTATTTTTATTGTATTTTTCCCATTACCATTTAGTCCCCTTATACCTCCTTCCCCCATGCAATCACCACACTGTTATCCATGTCCATGAGTCCTTTTTCCTTTATTCTGTTGTTTTTAGATTGAATGTTCTAATTAGGGTATATGATCCTTTCGGTGTATTGTTAAATTTGGTTTGCTACTATTTTGTTGAAGATTTTTCATCTACATTTATCAGAGATATTGGCCTATAATTCTATTTTCTTGTTGCTTATTTTTCTTGCTTTCTAATGAGTTCCCCACTGAATATTCCTCCTTAGCTCCCTACCCTTTATTGACACAGCTTATCTCTATTGAACATCTTCTCTGTGTAGGACATATTGCTAGGTGTTGTGGGGGACTGAAAGAATAGGATTCATTCTCTGTTTTCAAGGATTTTATATCTGGAAGGGTGTGAAGGCATATTAATAGGCCTAGTTGTTAGGTATAGGAGAGTTGCAGATGTCCTGAGAGAATAGTCTGTGGAGACTGGGGAGAGTGGTATGGAAGAGAGGGAGAATAAGCTGGACCTCGAAGGACATAATTCTAGGCAGTATCCAGCTTAGAGATTTCCTTTTCCTCCTTCCCACTCTCCTCAAAACTTCACTGTTCTGTTTCTCACTTTTTAGTGTCATGTCTTTTGTTAGGTAACTAGATAAATTAATTTGTGCTGAAGTCAGGAGCTGATTTGCTGTGTATAATGTATACATTTTTGCCCAAATTTTTGAGGGAAAAATAAGGATGTAGTACCTGAAATACCTTGTATCTGGTCTTGTGTTTTGCAATTATTTGTTACTTAAAATTCCTTATACTATAGTGTGCTCAAAAATAAATGCTAAAATTACTTTTGCTTTCAATATCATTATATGAAAATTTAAAATACAAGGGGAGGACCCCAAAAAGTGGAATTTATTTTTAAAAAATTTATTTATTCTTACTTGTTTAAACTCAGTTACCTTCAGAGTACTCCCCATTTGATGCAATATGCCTTTCGAGATGTTTTTCCACTGAGATGTTTGGACACATCAATTATGATGACTTTTAATGCTTCTGCTGTTTTTTGTTTTACCTCTTCTGCATTGGCAAAACATTTCCCCTTTGAGGACTTTTTTCACAAAAAAATAGCCACTAGGGGCAAGACTGGGTGAATAGGGAGGGTGGGGCAGGGGGATAATGCTGTTTTGGTGAAAAACTGCTGAACACTCACCTGGTGTGGGCAGGCACACTCACAAATCACTCATCATGAAATGGGCAAACACGTTAAAAGGGTCTCCAAAAAAAGCACTGAAGCTGAATGCAGCCTGTCACACCAACACCAGCTGGTACACTAATACAGATGGGTTCCTAGAACACTTACCTAGTGAGAGAAGCCTGTACTATAAGGGGCCTGCCCTCCAGAAGATAATCCCAGTTTTGGGGGCCTCACTCTTGTAATTAAACGGTATCTAGTTCTAAGGGCTACTTCAGTCAAACTGAACATATAGATGATAATAGAAATTACTAGCATTTATTGAGTTCTTACCACATGCCAGATACTGGGAAGAGTATTTTAGATGTTACCTTTTTATCCTTACAATTCCTAATATTAAGTATCATATTGCTATTTAACCAAAGGAAAAATTGAGGATTAGGAAGGTTAAATTATTGCCCAAGAACACATGGTAAATGGTCAAGCTGGGATCTGAATCCAGGCTGTTGGTACCAGTGTCCTCTAGACAGTATGCACTGTATGTATTTTAAAGTTTGCTCTATATTTTAAAAGTCCTTTAGTTTACTTATTTGTATTCTTTGATCATAGTACTTCCACTTGCAATATCTTATTTTACCTTTATAATCTCAGAAAATGTCAACCTAATATTTTCATCCTCGTTTTTCAACTGAGAGAAACCTACATAAGTAAAATGATGTGCCTATGGTAACAGAATTAAGAGGATCCATAGGATAGAAAGATCATTGCTTAAATCCCAACTCTCCTCAGGTTAGCAGAGGGAGCTCGGCCAAACCACCCAGTCTCTCCAGGCTATTTCCTTCATTTGTAAAGGAGGGTGTATCATCTATCAGTTCTATCCACAGCATAATGTTGACACAAAAGTGCTTTGATAGGGTTTAATCATTGGTCATTGTGATGTGATACACATTAACATTTCTTAACTTGACTTTCCTATTCTTTGACTTAAAAAATCAATTTAAGATTTGGGGCATAGGAAGAAGTTTCACATGTCAGTTTTAGAAGTAAAATACTTTTGAGATATCTCTGTCCATTTTAAAAAACATTTCTGCATCAGAAGTGTGGTCCTGATAATTAACAAAAGTATTAAGTAAATATTAATAAAACCATTAAATCACTTCTAAATGATTTTTAAAAGATTAAAAAGAACTGAGTCATGCTTTTTTTTATTTTAATGATTATGCTATTACAGTTATCCCAATTTTCCCTGCTTTGCTCCCCTGCACCCAGCACCCTCCACTCCCTCAGGCAATCCCTACACCATTGTTCATGTCTGTGGGTCATGCATATAAGTTCTATGGCTACTCCATTTCCTATACTGTACTTTATAGCCCCATGGCTTATCTAAATACCTATTTGTACTTCTTCATCCCCTCACCTGGTCACCTATTTCCTCACACCCTCTCCCATCTGGCAACCATCAAAACGCTCTCCGTATCCATGATTCTGTCTCTGTTCTTCTTATTTGCTTGTTTGATTTTTAGATTCATTTATTGATAGATATGTACTTTTTGCCATTTTATTGTTCATAGTTTTGATCTTTTTATTAAATAAGCCTCTTTAACATTTCACGTAATAATTGTTTGGTGATGACGAACTCTAGTTTTTTCTTCTCTGGGAAGCTCTTTATCAGCCCTTCAATTCTAGATGATTTGCTGGGTAGAACAATCTTGGCTGTAGATCCCTGCTTTTTATAACTTTGAATATTTCTTGCCAATCCCTTCTAACCTGCAAAGTTTCTTTAGAGAAATCAGCTGATAGTCTTATGAGAACTCCCCTGTATATAATTAACTTCTTTTTTTCTTGCCTCTTTTAAGATTCTCTCTTTATCTTTAACCTTTGGCATTTTAATTATGATATATTTTGGAGTGGGCCTCTTTGCATCCATCTTGTTTGCGACTCTCTGTGCTTCCTGGACTTGCATGTCTATTTCCTTTACCAAATTAGGGAACTTTTCTTTCATTATTCTTTCAAATAGATTTCCAATTTCTTGCTCCTTCTCTTCTCCTTCTGGCATCCCTATGATGCTAATGTTGGACTCTTTGAAGTTGTTCCAGAGGATGCTTACACTATCCTCATGGGGGGGGGGGTTCTTTTTTATTCTCATTGTTCTGATTGGTTGTTTTCTGCTTCCTTATGTTCCAAATCATTGATTTGAATCTCAGCTTCATTCATCTACTGTTGTTTCACTGTAAGTTGTTCTTTATTTCAATTAGTGTATCCTTCATTTCTGACTGGATCTTGTTTAAGCTGTTGAGATCCTCAATAAGTCCTTGAGCATCCTTATAATCATTGTTTTGAACTCTGCATCTGATAGATTGTTTATCTTCATTTTGTTCTACTCTTTTTCTGGAGTTTTGATCTCTTCTTTCATGTGGGCCATGTTTCTTTGTCTCCCTGGTTTGGCAGCCTCCCTGTGTTTTTCTCCATGTATTAGGTAGAGCTGCTTTGACTCTATGTCTTAGTAATGTGGCCTAATGTAGTAGGTGTCCTGTAGGATCCACTGGCGCAGCCTCCCCTATAACCCAAGCTGGATACTCGAGGTATGCTTGTGTAGGCTGAATACACCTTCCTTTTATAGTTGACCCTTGATTGCTGCTTGAAGGTCAATGGGAGGGATTTACCCAGGCCAGTCAGCTGAAAGGACTAGCTGACCTTTCACTGGCCACTGACTACCACCCTCTTCCCTTTGTGGAGAATCAGCTATGCAGGGTCAGGGTGGTGATCCTCTGATGTAGTCTGTAGCTATCCACTGGGTGTTCAGGCTTTGGGGTTTCCTGGGTGGTGCAGGGCAAGTTCAACCCACACCTGTGTTTTCCCAGGGCAACCCTGCATGAGCTATAAAGCAATCTGAGAAGGCTGCTACTTGTGCTGGGCTTGGAGATTCCTCAGCAAAGACAAGCTGTGAATCTAAGCTGTCTGATGTTATTGCCGAGCAAGGGGCTTACTGAGGCCAGTTGTTTCTTGTTTGATAGGATGTAGGAAGTTGTGAAGCAAGGTAAGACCTTCATATGGAAAAGCAGCTTGGCTGGGCTTGTAAATTGGGTGGGACAGAGTCTCTGGGGATCTCCAAGGTGGGTCAAACAGTGTTAGCCAGGTTAATGGAGTCTCAGATATGGCATTAGCCTGCTGGCTTTGTTGGGGGGAAGGTTCAGAAAAGGGACAATGGCCTCTGCTCACCTTGATGCCAGACATTTCAGTTCCTCCCTGTATGCCACTGGTGCCTTTCAAGCTGCTACCCTACTACTGGAGCTCAGAGGGAGTGAGTCTGAATAGGTGAGTCTGTGTATGGGTTTATTAAGAGGAATTGCTTGGGGCTTCAGAAGTTTCTTCCACCAACTCAACCCCTACTAGTTTTTGCAGCCAAAAGTTGTGGGGACTTATCTCCCTGGCACTGGATCCCTCGGCTGGGGGGCCTGGTTTGGGGCTGGGACTCCTCGCTCCTGAGATATCTCTCCAAAAATTTTATCCACCACACATGGGTGTGGGACTAGCCCATTCTGTGCCTTCACCCCTCCTACCAGTCTGAATGGATGTGGTTTCTTTAATTCCATAGTTGTTAGACTTCCATTCAACTCGATTTCTGATGGTTTTGAATGACAGTTGTTCTATATTTTAGGTGTAATTTTGATGTGGTTGTGGGAGGAGGCAAACCATGTCTGCCTACATTGCCATCTTGACCGGCAGTCTCCTAAGTCATTCTTGTTAGAGAATATATCTTTTAAAGGACTCATCCTTCCTTCTATACTCTTTTTTTTATTGTTGTTCAAGTATAGTTGTATCCACCCCCCCAGCACTCCTTACTCTTTAATCATAAGATGTCTCTTACTTTAACATCTAGATATTTTTTATTCATTCATTCAACAACATTTTTTTAAGATTTTTAAAATTTACTTTATTTTTAGAGAGAGGGGAAGGGAGGGAGAAAGAGAGAGACAGATATGAATGTGTGGTTGCCTCTCACATCAGCCCCACTGGGGACCTGGTCCTCAACCCAGGCATGTGCCCTGACGGAGAATAGAACTGGCAACCCTTTGGTCCACAGCCCACGCTCAATCCACTGAGCTATACTAGCCAGGGAACAACTATTTTCTGAATTCCAATTATTATAATAAAAAATGTGCTAAGTTCTGGAGCTATACCAGGAATAAGAAAGCACAGAAAGCACTTATTCTCACTGAGTTTATAATCTATTGATGATTTATTCTAGGAGCCTTCCCTGCCTCTGTAGGAATGAAAGTCAGTAGGAAACAAATATCTAGGAAGGAAGGAACCAGTAAAAATGAAAATTATTAGCAAATTTATTGTATGCCAAATCTATAAAATATACAAAAATGTATCTTAGAGTTACATGACTTCCCATTTTTGATACATCTTTTTTAAAGGACATTTATTCATTGATTTGAGGGAGAGAGGATGCAAGAGAGAGAGAGAGGGAGAGATACCCTGATTTGTTGTTCCACTTGTTTATGAATTCATTGGTTGATTCTTGTATGTGCCTTGACTGGAGATCGAACCCACAACCTTGGCCAATTGGGATGACACTCTAACCAACTGAGGTACCAGGCCAGGGCCCCATTTGTGATATATATTTAAAATATTAACGTTTCTTTTAACTTCCAGACTACACAAAACTTACAATGGCAAGAAATTTTAGTAGCAAAGCAAAAGTAGCTGGGAAAGCCCTGGCCAGTGTGGCTCTGTCGTTTGGAGCATCACCCAATATGTACCCCAAAATGTTGCAGGTTTGAATCCTGGTCAGGGTACATACCTAGGTTGCAGTTGCAATCCCCAGTTGGGTTACGTATGGGAGGGAACCAACTGATATTCCTCTCTCACATCGATGTTTCTCTGTCTTCTTCTCTCTCTCCCTTCCTCTTTCTCTAAAAGCAATGAAAAAATGTTCTTGAGTGAGGATTAAAAAAATAGCTGGGATAAAATAAATTGGTAATCTCTAAAACAAAAACAAATAATCAGTATACTTAATTTATTTTTTTAATACAAACACCAACATTTGCTTAAACCAGCATAACCCTTGCTATAGAAATATGATTTCAGATGACCATGGCCACAAATGTGTTCAGCTTTCCTGGCACTTGTAATAAACTTGGATATATTGTTTCATTTTAAGGTATTGATGATGAGTCTGTTTCTGTTTCTATTGTTCTATGTGATTCTGCAACTTTAGTGTGCAATAAATAAAGATGGCATTCCTCTGTGTTTAAGTATGGTATATAATTTTTATTATTAGAGCAGCCACACAAAATAATGCCTAAATAGCTTGAAATCAAAAGCCATTTTGCTCTAAGGCATACTGAATAGTTAATTTTGTGAGATGACCAGAAACAGTGTTGCTAAGGGAAGAAAATGTTGTTCTCAGTGTTTTCCATGTCTGTGAGACCAAGTAAGGATATTTTAAAGGAGATAGGACAGTGTATCAGCAGGAGTATTGGTTTGGAGCCTGAAACATTTGGGATTGAATCCTGTTCACCGATTACTTGCTTTGAAAATGATCCTTAATAATACTTTGTCAGTGGGTTATTGTGAAAAAGTACCATAAAATATATAGAAAGCACTAGTGTTAGAAACTGCCACATAATAGATATTTAATAAATACGTTTCCTCTGCTTTCCTATCTACGGTATAACTGTTCACATGTTGAAAGACAGGTGGAGATAATCCTTTTACGTTGAATGTAGTTTGTTATGTGACTTGACCAAAAACCAAGAAATCTTCATTTGTGAGATAATGACTTATAATTTTAATTAACAAGATTTTTTATATGCAAAAACATTCATATTCTACTTGTAGTAAATATTAATAATTTATTGAGAGTTAATTTCTTCAAAAGATCGCTCAATGATTTCAACACTTCATTCAAATTTGTCTTTTATTCTCAATATTATTCCACCAGACTTCCTAGATATAGTGTACTGTACTGGTTTGGAAGAGATACCTTGCGTTGTTATGCTTAGATAATGTTGATTAGGAGCTATCCACAGGCAATTATAACTTACTTTTTTTCATTAACTATAAGATATATATTACTAATCTTGTACATTTCATTTTTGGTACAATGAGATAAATGAGAAAAGTCTTGAGAATACAATTTCAAAATCTCTTTCCAAATTACATATTACTCATTATAAAGGTTTTAAATTTTGGGAATCCTTTCTGTAATCTCTTAAAGCTTTATAAAGAGCCATGGCTGGTGTAGCTCAGTGGATTGAGCGCGGGCTGGGAACCAAAGGGTCCCAGTTCGATTCCCAGTCAGGGCACATGCCTGGGTTGCGGGCCTCTTTCCCGGTCAAGGCCATGTGAGAGGCAACCATACATCGCTATTTCTCTCCCTCTCTTTCTCCCTCCCTTCCCCTCTCTCTAAAAATAAATAAATAAAATCTTTTAAAAAAAGCTTTATAAAGAGGAAATTTTACTTTTACTTATGTCCATGCACTATGAGTTAGATGGCTAATCTGCATAATCATGTAAGTCCTGTCCCACCTGAGTCAAAACCCACCAATGGCTTTCTATTTCCCTCAAGATAAACACTGAAGCTTCAACCATGGGCTACAAGACTTCACATAATGTATAGAGCTCTTACTCCCCCATTCCCCCTACCCTGTATTGTCTCTCCTTTTGTTCACTCTGCTCCAAGATGTTTGCCCCAGTTTACATACACCTGGAATGTTCTAGTATATACACACCTGGCGCTCTTCACATCATTCAGGCTCTTGCTCAGGAATCAGTTTAAAATCCTATTCTGACATTTCTGTATAAAAATCAGTTTAAAATCAAGGGCTTTTACTGGAAACCCATCAAAATACTGCACTTTCTACCAAATATAACTATTCCTACCACTTCCGGCCAAGATGGAGGCATAGGTAGACACACCATGCCTCCTTCCACAACCAAAAGAAGGACAACAACAATTTAGAAACAAAAAACAACCAGAACTGACAGAAAATCAAACTGTATGGAAGTTTGACAACCAAGGAGTTAAAGAAGGCACATTCATCCAGACAGGTAGAAGGGGTGGAGACGAGCAGCTGGGCAGAGAGGGCTAGTGGTGAGAGGCGGCCTCCCATCTCTCTGGGAGGTCCCAGAGAGATGGCGCCTGGTAGACCAGGTGGTCCCACCTTCACACGCAGATAAACCTGGAGGATCAGCTAGGGAGCAAAACAGACCTCACAGCCCCGGGCTCCAGCTCAGGAAAATAAAATCTCAAATGTGGATGGATCTTAGAATATGGGTGGGAGGGAGTGTGCAGGGTGGAGAGGAATAAAGGGGGGGGGGGAAATGGGACAACTAATAGCATAATCAATAAAATATATTTTAAAAAATCAGTTTAAAATCCTATGTTGACATCTCTATTTGAAAAGCATCCCTTCTTTCTGCCTCTGTCTTCTTTCTTTCTTTAGCACTTTTATTGTTACCTGACATGTTATCATTATGCATCTTTATTCCCCCACTACCATGAGTTTTTGCACCATACATAGAACAGCACATAATAGCAGCTAAAAATATGTTGAATGAATGAATGAACACTGTACCTCAAGAAAGTCTAAATCATCAACTCAGCTGTTTCTAGAACCTTTAAATTCAATTCCCCAATTGCCCAGTGGATCCTGCCAAGCAGGACAAAGAGTTAATCTTCCAAGAAAGAGCTAGATAAATCATAAGGACTATTACATTGTTTGCTGTTCCATTACACTTTTTTCTTTAAAAAATGCTCTTTTTATGTGGTGACCTAACTAGTTTTAGTTTGATATTGCCAACTAGTTAATGAAGAATCAGAAATATATGGGAAGAAGCCATAAGTTTGGGCATGATTTAATGTTTATCTTTATTTGCCTATGTTCTCATCCCCACTGTGATGCTTTATTAATCTGATTTACTGCTTTTTAAATTTTTCTTAAAGATGATGACCCTCTTTTATGGAGTAAGGCGGCTTGAAATTCAGCCACGTTTGAGCACCTAGATATGATCAGTGTTCTATATCAAGGCACTTAATCAAATCATTATAACCATGCCCTCTGTCCAGGACCAAACTCTGGATGACATTGTTTGAAGTAGTAACTAATACTTCTCAGACTCACTATTATAATTTTCTGAATCTTTTGATTCCCTTTTCTTAGCAAGTATAGTTGGCAACCTAAGTGCTTAGTGAGCATGACTTTCTCAGTTCTCTAAGACGCTTGCGCATGCCCTCGCCCAGTTTAGAGATGCGGTTCTTTCAGAGTTTTGTAAAATAGCAGCTCAACTTCAACACTCCTGAACCTAAGGGGAATGTGGTCTGAGCTCTATTTGGGGAGTAATTTTCTAGTTCATTTTGGAATTATCTTTTCCAGTTACATACCCAGTTAATTTCCCAAAAAGTATAGGATTTTGAAATGATTGCTTTGCTAATACACTTTAAGAAAATTAATTAAAAATTTATTAAATTTACTTACTTGACTCTATAGTCCAAAACTTTCTACTGTCCCAACCTCTAATCTCACTACGTGAAAGTTTCCAGTTTGAATAGTCTAATGTGTTAACCCAGAGATGACTAGTGATCCCTGTATTTTCTTTCCAGTGTAACACTACTCATATGCCCATTCTGTAGCCACACCACACCACACCAATAAAAATAGTTGAATGAAAATAGACTCATAGATGGAGAGCAGGATGACAGCTGTGGTGGGGGGAGGCTAGCGGGTAGAGCGATTGAGCAGAAAGGAAAAAGGACTCGTGGACATGGATGACGGTGTGGTGATTGCCGGGGGGAGGGGGTATTAGGGGACTAGATGGTAATGAAAAAAATATGATAAAGGTTAAATTAAAAATAATATGTTTACAATTTTTTAAAGAATTAGTATCTTTAGTAATGACTTCACAGAAATAGATTTAATATTATGCATTTGAGTTTTTGTCCAATAAAGACTATTTCTTCATCCTTTCTATTCCAATATTGAATATATTAGATTAATTGACAGGTTCTTTTTGTTTTCTATCAGTTTTACCCAATCTGATATAATTTCATATACTCATTCCTTCAAAGGAACTTGAAGATGACATTTACTTGTGTGCCTTAAATCGGAAGTTAACACACAATATCATTGTCGCAATGTCATTTTATACTCATAAAATTCTCAAATACTTCTTAATTTTTACCAAGCAATAGTGGTAGTTAGAGAAACTCATTCACAAAGTTTATATTGTTTTCCACTATTTCAAGGATAAATTTATTAGGCTGAATTTGTGATAGAGTCATCAAGGCAGATATAAGGCAACTCACCAGCTTCATGAACACAGATTTTTCCAGCTTAGTTGAAAGAGCAGAGAAGCTGAGAATTGAATTAACCCAGCATTGGGGTTTTTCCTGAAGGATGCAGTGGAAGGCTCGGCACAGTAAATGAAACAAATACGAGTACCTTAGAGTCTGAAATTTCATGACTTACTTGAATTGGAAGCATCAAGTATCAGACGAAGGAACAGAAATAGAATCATTTCTTACCTTTGATAAATATAAAAGAAATGACAAAACTGAATTACATATGTCTATCTCAAGACTGTTTAATTTTAGTTTTGATTAACACTTTGATATTTTTAGTTATTAATTGTCACAAGTACAGTTTAATGACTTATGGACAATATGAAGAAGGAACTTAGGGCACAGACTTTGCCTCAAGCAAAAGCAACTCATCTATGAAATGGTAGATTCTCATCAATAACATTAGCAATTAGTACACCTTTGAAAAAAAACCTCCTAATGAGCATTTCTGTATTTTAGGGTGCAGTTGGTATTAAAGGTGAATTTGGTGCTCCTGGAATTCCTGGGGAAAAGATATATTGATTTGCTATTTGGTTAAGCTTTGTGGCTGCCTTATACAGTTGTACCAGATAGGAAGGGTAAATATATACAGTGTCCAGCAGAAGGCCTGCTTCAGTGTGGTTGGTAGGGTAATAATGTGGGTGTAATAATTTATAGTTTTAATTCAAACATTTCACCTAAAATGTCATATGGCATGCTTGAGTGTGATATTGTTATGGTACAGAATCACATGCTTATTATTTTGTAATAAAAGATTTTGTGATTAAAAGGGGGCGTTATCTGTGTATGTAGAACGAGTCTGACAGTTCAGGGCTCAGCACACCACAGGCCGACAACAGGCTGCCACAAACTGCTCTATGATTTTGAAAATAAAGTTTTACTAGAACCCAACCATCCTCATTTGTTTGCATATTGACTTGTCTGCTTTTGTGCTACACACAAGCTTTAGGTAGTTGTGGCAGAGATCATATGGCCTGCAAAATCTAAAATATTCACTGCCCGGCCTTTTGCAAAAAAGAACTTGTGACTCCTGCTCTAGAGCATTGGCAATTATCCTCAGAGCACCAGGACTTCTTAATTTCACTATTTTATGTATGGTATAGTCTCTTTTAATACATATTTTACTGCAGACATAAATTAGATAAACATTCAAATTAATATAGTACCACATGAGATATTACAAATAAAAATACAAGAAATATATTTTAATCCATGCTATAAATATAGTCTTTATCTCATAAAATGGTTGATTTCCACATTGTCTTCTTTAAAACTATGAAGATAATTCTAAATATTTAATGTATTTATAAGAGGTCAGTGTTGCATTCAGCATCTTAGTTCAGATTTTATAGAAACTTTAAAAAATTGTTAATTTGTAAATTAAACTGCAATTACCTTGTCATATATATATACACACACACATATATATAAATTGCTGAACTATTAAAGTTTCACAAGTTGATGCTAAGATGATTCTCTTTTTCACTAAAATAAGGTTAGTATAAGTTTCTGTAGCTGTTCTAACTGCACCAATTATGAAGTTAACCCATTGTGTCTCATTATCTAGAAGGCCATGACCTTTGTGCTAATTAATGTAAAGCTGTCGCAGGAGTAACTGAAGCTGAAGTGGTAGGAGGTTCAGAAATTGTCATTCAGATGTTTTTTGAGTCCTTCTTAAATGTATCTCTGATATCTAACTACTTCACTGATGTTCCCTTTTCTTTTAGAAATTACTCAGTTCAATATGCAAATATTTTACTCCTGTGGCAGTGTAAATGTTAGACTCAGTAAAATCCCACAAACTTTGTTGAACAATGATACCTTGATGCAAGTTAATATTTATTTGGGCTCCTACCCTCTTGCTTTCCTTGCTAGTGACGTTAATTGAAGACTCTTCATCATAAGTTAAAGTTTCTTCAAATGCATGTTTAAAACAGTCTAATTCCTTCAACATGCCTTTTCTCTTGAAGAGATCGTCCCAATCTAAATTTGCTTTATAGACTTATTCCACCAATCTCTTCCTAAAATATATTGTAGTAATCTGTATAATCTGATTGTTTAGATTTCAGATCATTGGGCTTTTCCAAATTATTTTGAATATGGGAATTGTTTTTAAAAGCCAAATACAGAATCAATGTAATACCTGGTTTATAAAATATATTATTGAACTCTGTACTTCTTTTTGTAAAGTAAGATTTATATGAGTTTATACAATGAATTATGGGAAAGCAGGATATAATTCCCCTGGAATACTTTGAAACAAAATGTACTAAGATTGGTATAAAATACCATTAATTTCAATGCTCCAAGGTGACCTCTCTTGGTTCCTATTTGGGAAAACCAGGTGTAAACTGCTAGTGATTGGCTGGGAGGAGGCTCTCAACTCCTAAAAAGGTGCTATCAGCAGACTGAATACAGTATGAGAACTAGATGAAGTCATCAACAGGCTCAACCCCATGAAAAGTTGATCAAATCAGTCTCAATCAAAGGCCATCCATGAAAGTAAGAAAGTAACAGGCTGGAAAGTTAAGTATGTGAGCTAAGAAACTCTCTATAAAAAAAGTTTCTTAGAACAGAAAGGGCATTTGGGGAAGGAACTGGAAGTAAGATATGATGTTGCAGAGATAAACACTACTCGAAATTTGAGATTTTGCTTCTTTTTCCAGAAGCCCAAATTTGTAGAAAGGGTTTTATGTGATGATTCATCCTATACTCTACTTAAAGCTTCAATGAATATAAAGGAATATATCTGGTACTCATAAACAAGTTGGACCTAGTAATTATGGGAATAGAAGTTTCAGCCCTTGGGACCCATTTCATCAAAATGGTCATGGAGTGAGTCTTACAAAATCAATGAGCTTCATTATCTACGTGAAGACTGTCTCCAAGGAACTTAAAAGTTAACGTGAAAAGAAAAGCTGTATCTATGGCATTCTGAAAATCAACACAAATTATCCTGGCGAACACTCTCTCATGTTTCCTCAATCAGTTTCTTTCTTTTTTTCCAAGCAGTTTTACTTGGGTCTAATTTACTTGAGTTGTTCTTTGGCCTCATAGACCATTAGAGAATTCATGCAGCCCCCTGTGGTGATAAACATGGAATTGGGCTACACTGGGTTCTGGGATCCTAGTTTCATGCAGGTTCATCCACCCTCCCAATATCTGTGGAATCACTGAGTCTTTGACCATGTCCTCTCCTAAGGTATAATCACTGGTGGTGCCAGGTCTGCTTCTCACTTGTCACTTAATTTAGCTCTTAAAGGGACATAACACTCACAAGTGAAGAAATATTACCTCAAGTGTGTTTTTTTTTTTTTACTTCTGTAATTCCCAGGTTACTGTTTATTTAAAATAGCTCTAATGAGTATATACAAAATAAAAATAACAAGAAAGCTACTATGTTATCTGAGGGCATGGTTAATAAGTTACAAATGTATCAAATTTTCTTAAAGTTTTAAAATTTCAAAGAAGTTAAAGTTGTAAAGATGAGCACTTATGTTTGGGGTAAAATACTTCCATTGTTTTAGGATGAAAATGACTTGATTGATTTTTCTAAGTAAGTTTCATTTTTAAAAAATATTTAATTTATTTATTTTTAGAGAGAGGGGGAGAAGGAGAAAGAGAAGGAAAGAAACATCAATGTGTGAGAGAAACATCAATCAGTTGCCTCTCACACCTGCCGCAACCGGGACTGGGCCCGAAACCCAGGCCTGTCCCCTGACCAGGAAGCAAACCAGCGACCTTTTGCTTTGCAGGATGATGCTCAACCAACTGAGCCATGCTGGTCAGGACTGATTTTTCTAAGTTTCCAAAGAAAATTCATTAGTTCTTAAGGTTTTATGTATCCTCAAAACTGTGTCTCCCACAGTTGGCTTAACGTATTTCGTAGGCCTCTCCCCGCGCACTCATGCAGCATCCCTGAGCTTAACACTGATTGTGCTTTTCAGCATTTGTAACTCTTGGGGTTCTTTTTCTTAGAATTAAAAGTGCTTAAGAGTTTTGTTAAAACGTAAAATGAAAAAAAGATGAATTGTCTCCTTTGGCAAGAACTTATGCAAAATGCCATCAAACATATACCTCAGGTACAATATTTGTAAGGTGAAGTCCTTTATTTTTAAGGCTTAATATTTAAAGTAGAAAACTGATTTATAATAATGGAGTGAAGCATATTCTGAGCAGTGATCTCTATATAAAGTCCATGAGTCTAAAATAAACCGACACTTTGAAGTTTGGCTAAGTGACAGCAGTAATTTATTTTTTTTAAGTCAAGGCCCTAACAAAGTGTTAGTTTACTGAAGCAGCAATTTTTTTCTAACGCCTGGGAGAAAAATAGTTCACTAACCAACAGTACATTATGAAATCAATTTATGGAATATGGAGTCATAGAGACTTTGAGCATGAAGAACTATAGCATTTAATTATGTTGTTTTATAATTATAATACTCATCAGCTCATACGGATTTGCACTCGGCTTTCTAACCTGGTATATACAGCCTTACTGCCAACACACCACTGCAAAATGCGTATCCCTTTATGTTTATTCAGCACAGCTAGGATTTGGTAAATTTTCTGTTTTGGGTTCATATAAGAAAGCCTGTTTTATGTAGCAAGTGTTATTATTTATTAGTCACTGGTGCTTTCTGGTAAGCTTGGTTGTACAGAAGCCACTGTCAGTCAAATCTAGTAAATTGAATGGTCCTGTTTCCAAGAGAAGTGATTGACAGTGTATAAGATCGCACACATACATGCACACAGGCATATATGCACACACATGCACACACTCACGACTCACACCCTCATGGTAAGCAGTAGGAAAATGAGGTGAAGATTTGGACCCTGGGAGCAAATCCTGCCCACTGTGTTATCTCTGTACATAACACTCAGAGTATGCTTGCTTTCATCAGCCGACCATTTCAAATAAAAAATTACTTCATTCTCCATTTCCCTTATATATGTTATGTATCAGATATGTTTTTCAAGAAGGGGGACTGTTTTCTAAAAATAGGAATTATTATTTCCAGTAATCTTTATCCTAATAATGTGATATTAAAATATTGAACATAGAACCTAATTTATGCTAAAACCAATTTTCTGTCTACAGAATTACCTAGAGTTTGTCCTAAAATGTTTACTTTAAGGGCAAAATAAATTTCATTAAATTGATTTTGCTCCTCATGGAGGAGGTATGCAGTAATGGTAACCATCACCATTGTACCATTCAAATCTTAAATACCCAGAGCTTGACTGCCTGGGTTTGCCTCCCAGCTCAAAGGCTTACCCTGTGTAGTTTAGGGCATGCCTCTTGGTTTCTTCTAACTTTTATAAATGTGAATTATATTGTACCTACTTCTAGCTTTGTCTTAAAGATCAAATGAGATTATTCTTGAAAGAACCTGCTCAGTGCCTGATATATAAATATTTGGTGGAAAATAGATAATTTTTAAAAGAAAAAAGTTTGATGATTCTAGTATTCTAAACTCTAGCTTACTATGAAACTAAATTAAAGCTCATTTAAGGAAATTTATTCAAAATATATTTAATGGAAAATGTTAAAATAAAAGTGACATATCTTAGATAACTTTGACCTCTAAAGACATACTAGATGTTAGCAAACCAATAAATTTTTACTTAACTGAAATACATGTAAGAGTATAAACTTTTACAAAAATAATAATAGTTGCCATTTATTTACACAATAATTATTATGAGCTAAACACTGTCAAGAGACTCCTTTGTATTATTTCATTCATTCCTCACAGTATCTACATTAGGTAAAATTTATCATCACCCTTTCACAGATTAAGAAACCCAGATCTGGAGAAAATAAAAACTTACCCCCAAATTTGTTATCTAACCAATAGTAGAGTCAGGATTTGAATTTCTATCCATGTGAATCCATAGTTTGAACATATTTACCATATTACTTGAGGGTGGCTCCTCAAGTATCCAAAATTCCTTTGCACCGGCAGTTCTTAATTAGGTCTTAAATGGGTTTGCCTGCAGAGGGAACTGTACAAAGGATTCTTACACTCAGCTCCAGGAGGGCTGTATCCCTTCTCTTAAAATCTACAGACCCCTTGACCACTCTGTAAAGTACATGATTTGCTAACCACTTTGCTGTATATCTGAAACTAATACAGAATAATATTCAACGTAAACTTTAATTGAAAAAAGGTTTGAAAGATTTTAAAAAGAGAGAAAAAAAATTTTGGAACTTTTTAAAGTCTATCTAACCTAAGGGATTCTGACCCTCTCACCCTCAAAAAAATTGTGTCTACCTAATAAAAATTGTCACCATATGTTGTTCACCCAATAAAAAGATTTTGTCTACATTTACCTTCCAAAATAAATATTATGCAAACAACATGGTTTAATTTCGCTTGGTTTCCAAATTCAAAATTATATTTCAAATATGCTTTAAACTTCCCACGGCTCCCTGACTCTTGGGAGACCCTTATTTGTCGCGCAAACCCACCGCCGAGCAGGTCGGTCAGAGCCGGACTCTTAACCTTTCCTCAACACCTAACCTAGAAAATTCTCTATGTTCTGTGCCAAATGCATCATTTCTAAATTGTATATTCATTTCATAAAAAATATATATAAATTGAGTATTGATTTGATCAAAACCAAAAGTATTTAACTCAGTACCATGACTTTATTTTGAAAAATCAAACTTCCAGAGGTAAAAAGCCATATTCATTAAGTGCACCTAAGACGTATATTGATAACATGATGAGAGAGTTGCCAAGTGCTTGTCTTAAAAATAGGCTAACTGTCCTCGTTAGGAGGTGCTTTGTATTATGGGTCTTTTTTTTTTTTCACTGTAAACTGTGAAGCCCTCTGTCTCTGCAGGAGGATGAGACTGAACTGGGAAGACCCATTGTTCTCTGTCTTTGTAGATCTTTTCTGTTGGAAAATGAAATGACTGTGATCCTTGAATCTTGATTTTGCCTTAAGAAGATATTTTATGAGAAGACTGCAGCCTCCAGAAATAAAGACAGACACACTGTAGTTTATGAAAGCGCAGACAAGGCCCATAGCTGCTGTGAATTATAATAAATTCCATGGCAGCATTAATGCCTCAGAGACTCAGAAATTTATAGGTGTTCCTTGAAAAAACTAGAGAATTTTTAAAGTCCTTTGACTTTCTTTCTCTATTATCTCGTTTCATCCAATTTTCCTTTGAAATTCAGAAATAAAATTAATTTCAGAATCCTTTCCAAGTCAAAATACCTATTTGTATGTGACAATTTATTGTAGGAATCAAAACTAAATGAGCAGGGCCCTGATCAGATAGTTCAGTTGGTCAGATGGTCGTCTGGATACGCCAAGGGTCTCGGCTTGACCCCCGGTCAGGACCCAAACAAGAGGCAACCGATGAATGCATAAATAAGGGAAATAACAACTTTATGTCTTTCTCTCTCTTCCTTTCTTTCTTTCTCTAAAAGTCAATAAATTAAACAAAAAACTAAACAAGGAGGGGGAAATGGACAACCTAACTTTATTCTAACAATGAGATATTTTTTCCTATGGAATTGTCGGGGTTAAAAAGCAAGTATAAGCTCTCTGTTAGAGAAAATGCCTGTTAAACAGAGAGTTATCTGTATATTTCTGTATTTCATAAAATTCTGATGTGAACGAGGGTATAGTCAACTCGACATAAGATTGAACTTGTTTATCATACCAATATTCATAGAAAAAAAACAACCACAAGAAAACAGTTTAGTCAGCAGTCTTGTTGACTTCATTTACTAAAGTTACAAGAATGATAACCTAAATTATGAGTGAAAGATTGCTGCCTTTATAAGGAGTAAGTCTCATTTAATTGCGTTTTCTGTAGGTAGTATATTGATACAATATAGCACTAAAATAAGCAGAAACATGAGAGGGATGGCGGTAATAGAAGGACAGGAAAAAGAAAAAGAAATTTGCTCACTCTGCAGTTAATTTTTTTTTTCTTAATGGTTTCTTATTCCCTTCTAATGCCTTCCACTCACACCCCAAGTAGAGCAGTTGGCAGGGAACACAACAGATGGATGACAAGCCCAACACATGCCGTGGCTCTGGCACCAGGCACTTGACTTTCATTTGCTAAACAGTTAGCCAGATTTCAAGAGCCGAGTCTGCCAATGTTCCTATTTGGTTTAATGCACTATGAGAACCTAGTGCAGAAATATTAAAATATTTCCATAAAAAAAGATCACACACTCTGTTTCTCTGCATAGTTTAGGAGCTAATTAATTTATTCTTGGTGTATATTGCTGAGATCCAGTGAATTTGAAGATAACTGGTATTTTATAAAGACTTCTGCAGTTTCAAGTCAGAGACAACTAGACCAGTGTAAGGTACTGCATGAGACTGTTAGGAAGAAGGTTTGAGAGGATGATCACAGCAAATTCACTGTGTTTTCACAGATTTCTAAATTCAAAGCTCAAGAAAAATTGCATCTTTTTCACGAAGGCTTCCTGGCCACTAGGCAGGTTTAACAGCCCCTTCCCTCTGCTCACATAGCACATTTACATCATCAGTATAGTTTGAGTCTGTGTCCCCAGGATGAGCTCCCAAAGAACAAGGACTTGTTACCTCTCTCACCCCTGGAACTCCAGCTCCTGGGCCAGCATAAAGCACCTGATTGGCTCTGCACAAATGTTTGCTGAGTTGTTCAGAATTGAAGTGGACTTAGCCCCAGGCTGGCAGAGGAAAGAAATAGAGAATGATTCATAGAAAACCCTGCTGAGGAGGGTTAGGGGGAAAGGTCTGAATGGCAGCGATGCTTCAGTGTGAGTCTTCTGTACTTTCTCCAAAAGCATACTTCAGGAAAATAGGAGGACAGGAGACTCTTCCCTACCTAGCAAAGCTTATATACGTTGCTTTCTAGAAGGAAATATAATAGAACTGTGTGCAGCTACAGAATTTACTTACCATTTTCTCCTGGAGGAACTACGCTCTCTCTTCTCTCTCAAGCTAAATGTTGAGGTTATCTTGCTCTTTCTTTTTTTTTCCAAACTAGGTTTGAAAATCTCCTGACTTTCTTACAACAGTGCTAAGGAATGTTCTTTCTCTCTGTCTTCACAATCATTTACATCAGGGCTAAAGCAATGACTTTAGTGCGTGTAAGCTCCAGTAGAAGTAATTGATATGAAGTAGAGAAGTAGAACTATAAATTACTCATCACGAGGACTACTTTGGACAGGAAATAGTTTGCAGTTACTGGTATCTCACTTTCCTCAATTAGGAGCTTACCGATGACACTGTCCTCTTTATATCTTAAATCATCTTGCAGTTGTTAGAATACTTGATTCAGATGTCAATTTCTATACTTTAGATATTTCAGTAGATGACTCACATTAAATGTATTCTATTTCCCTAGTACTTTCGTGAAGTTTCAAGTTTACTTAAAAACTTTCTTACAGCTAGTCAGTCTTACAACAAAGTGAAAAGCCCGAACACTTGCTCTCGACAGAGCCGCTTCTAAGAAAATTGTCACAATTACATATAAGTCCAGGTGCTGTAATGGGTTTTACAATATTGGCCAAGGCTCAATTCCCTAACTTTGCTATATATGAAAAGTGTTTACTTCTCTAAACCATTTCAAAATTATTTGTTTTTGTTTGTTATTGAAATAACTTAGTATAATTTGCATTCAATTGACTGGTAAAGAATTGTAAAATATTTGTCTTCGAAAGGAAAATTTAATGGTTGTACTTAAAAATAAGCTTAATATTACATTAGCAAGTTAGCATTAAAAAAGCACGTTGTGTCTGGATGGTGTGACTCAGTTGGTTGGAGTGCGGGACCATAGCAGAAAGGCCGTGGGTTTGATTCCTGGTCGAGGCACATACCTAGGTTGTGGGTTTGATCCTCCATCAAAGCATATGCTTGGGTTGCAGATTTGGTCTCCAGTTGGGGCACATGTAAGAGGCAACCAACGGATGTTTCTCTTTCACATCTATGTTTCTGTCCATCTCTCTCTCTCCCTCCACTCCCCTCTCTCTAAAATCAATAAGCATGTCCTCAGGTGAGGATTTAAAAAAAAAAGCAAGCTGTATTAATGGAGGCAGTATAGTATCTAGAACGAGGTGTATATGGTGTGTGTGTGTGTGTGTGTGTGTGTGTGTGTAACAGTCCTGCTCTCTGTTCTGTGTATGTGAGACCATTTCTAGTGTGATGTGCTGAATTCATAGTCCATGCTTTAAAGGGCTTATTGGCTAACCAATGTGTGCCCAGAGAACAGTGACCATAATAGTAAATGACTCCAAACTATCATTTGAAAAATGACTGGTTTCCTGAACATAATGCTTGATAGGGACACAAAGGGATGTCATGCATAAGACCCATAAGATGTTTCTTCCTGTGTGAAATAAGAACAATGAGCAGAAATTTGGGGAAGGTTACTTGGGGGTCAGAAAACATGCTTCAGTATTCTCATCTAGAATTTGTTTTGTTTTGTTTTGTTTTGTTCTCCACCATGCAAATTAAACAGCAAAAGTGCCTGACTTTAATAAACTTTTAACAGAGTCAGTACCTCAACAGATTCTTTGGTGGAGGTGGTGATATAAATGTATGAATTTAAACTTACTCCTATAACTAAGAATCCCCATCCTGCTTATGCCTAGCTGTATGTGCACCTGCATATACTTGTGTACACACACATGCATATCCTCTAAGGTCAGAAGATTTGTGACAGATGTTGAATTCAACAGCTACTTACTAACTCCCCATATTTACATGACTATGATTGAGACATGTATCAACCATACATTACTTTGGTGGACTGGCTTCTCCTTCTTTGAAATGACCCATAAGAACATGTAATAATAGGGTCTCATTCATTTTATGATTAAGAATATTTTAAGTTTGCCTTATCCTGAGCATTAAATATGATAACATATCCCCATGTGTTAGTGGCATTAAGGATCCAAGAAATACAAAGAATTCAAAAAGTTTGAAGTTTAAAACCATATGTAGTATGTATGTTTTTTAACTCGAAAATATATTTCTTGGAATGAAGTACCAGAAAATAGAAGAAAAAATACTCCTTAAAATAAAAGGACCCAGATTAGATGAGATATCTGAAAAAAAGAATATATTTTATTTCCTGAAATATTTGAGTGCCAACAATTTAAGAACCATATAAAAATCCAATTTCCAAAATTTACATCCTGAATAAAGCAGGACTGTAGTCAGAAACATAGAGGTCAAGTTGATGGTGCACAAAGTCAAAATCATTTTTATTTTTAGCCACCTTTTTTATTGGTCTTCATGCTAGAATTATGGCATTCCAATCCAAGTGTTTCTTTCAGCTACTTCACTCAACATTCAAGTAAGTTTTCTCTTAATAAATATGAATTAGTGGGAAAGTATTGATATGTTTCTAAGTGTGCACTAAATCCACACAGAAGATTATGTTGCTGGAAAACATGCTTTAAGTGAAGTAATAGGTCAAATTAAATTTTAAATATGAAAATAGGATCTTAGACTTTTTAAATCTAAGGCTGAATGCCTATTTAAAGAAAAACACAAGACAACATAGTTTATAACTTTCTATTTTCTTGGCTTAGATCTAGTTATTAGCAAATTTTTGTTTACTTGCTTCATGTGCCTTTCTTTGCTTGGTCTCATTGGTACTAGGTTTGCAAACGATAGCCCTGGGGGTATGATTCCTCATCAAGTGCCCTTTGGACATCATGTACTTCCTGCATAATAAGAAAAGGCATTGATTCCAATGTCAAAGGAATCAGGAAAATTAATAATGTATCTTTTATGGCTAGCTGCCTTTACTTCAGGGAAATGTGTAATGATAAAAAGGAGATAAAAATGAAATATTTCAATCAGTTTTTCAGAAAGCCACCAGCAGGCCCTAAATTACACCTACGTTTTTTCCAGAATTGTCTCAAAGAGGCTACTTTGTCTTTTTTTTTTTTTTTTTTGTATTAATTCCAAGTGCATAGCACTCAAAGAGGTTATGTACTTTGCATTCTGGAAAGAGTGCTTTGGTTGCTCTGTGAAGGTGAAGACATGCTATATGTGAGAGTAATAACATGGCAATAATTCTATTAGCAGCAATGTTAGATTTTACCCTGCTTTATATTACCCATATTCACTCATTTGCCCATCTGTAGTGCGAATTTGTAACAGGAAAGTTACACAGGCCCTTTGATGAAAATCCCGTAATAGAAAGCATATGCCTCAGTAACAAGTTTTGAAACTTAGGGTTGCTATGGGAAACATTGATCTTTCAATAATGGGCTAAAACATTGACTGGAAGCCAAGGGAAAAACTTATTTCTTTCTTGTGCTGAGACTGGGAGGAAGAAGGGAAAACAAGTGTACAGAAAAAGCAACTAATGTCTGCCAATCCAGTAAATTTTGACAGGCATTTATTTGGTAGATAGAATTCAATTTGACCCAAAACTTCATGGCATCAGTTAGAAACTGCACTTCAGAGTGAATATAAAGAGGGGCTTATTCTGTTGACATAAATTAGGTTTTAGATAAAGTCCCAACAGAAACACCATCACCCATTATTCTATTAAACAAACTTTTGTTCTTAAAGACTATTTTCTTCTCTAGTTTTTATACTACTTAATAAATCTCTTTTTTTGAGATAGAAACAAAAAAAATATGCTAATCTGTGCCCAAGGGACTAGAGAAATGATAAAAGATTTTAAATGATTATAAATTTCTAGTAGGACATCTCCGGTAACTTCAAGAAAATCAGTTAGGAGAAAATACTACTAAAGTTTCTGAATAACAAAGCTGCAAACTTTAAACTTCAAATGTTTCAATAATATCTCAGAATCTTCCACATGTTGATGTGACATGTGAAGCCGACTCGCTTCCTGTGACAGAAAAGGGCCCAAAGTGTCAATCAGCTTACCTTGGAGTTTAGAGTTATGTTCACAAAGCAAATTTCTAATCAAGAAAGAGCAGAAACCAAATAACACTGGCCATAGGACAACACATTTTAATTGCAATAAAAAAAAAATGTGTCCATTAAAGGGAGAAACATTCTTAATATCACAACTTTAGAGGATTTTGATAACCAGTTGACAGTTTGTCTGGGTGGAACCCTAACCTTACACACGAGTAATATGTCATTTTTAAGAACTGCACATTTTATAAAGGTCTCTGAATTTCCAATGGTAAATCAAGAGGACACAGATTAGGAATAAAACTAATGTATATTTTTAAGTCCTGACTCTGCCCATTCTAGCTTTGTGATTCTGGGTATATTCTTAACACTGCTGAACCTTAGTTTTGTCATCTATAAAATAAAAATAATAGACCTTGCAGATTTTTTAAACCACAGGAAGTGATGTGTTTAAAGTATTTACCACAGTGCCTAGCACCTAATAGATGCTAAAAAAACATTCCTTGTTGTTTAAAAATACTTACATTGTCTCAGTGCAGTGAATGGGTAGGAAAGGCACAGATTTCTTTGCCATCACCAATTCTTTTCTTAGTATCTCCCAGAAACCAGGGGAAATCCCTCCTCATGAAATACAACAAAAAAATCACCTTGTCATAGCATTCCAGAGGGAGGCTTTGATAAGACTAACTAAAAAGTGTTATATATTCTGTCCCAGGCCAATTGCAGGGCTAAAATCTTACCTCATCCCTTACTTCCCCACATCCCTCAGTAAGTTTACTTTGGGATCCTTAATAGGATTTTTCTTCTAGTTTGCTCACCAAGCTCAATGTCTTCTAGACCCCAGAACACCTTAGAATGTTCCTGGGTCTATAGCAGTGATCTTCAAAATGTGGTTGATGAACTAGCAGCATCAACGTCATCTGAGGGCTTGTTAAAAATGTAAATTCTTCCCTGGCTGGTGTGGCTCAGTGGATTGAGCACCACCCTGTGAACCAAGGAGTTGCTGGTTAAATTCCCTGTCAGGGCACATGCCTGGGTTAAAGGCCAGGTCCCCAGTGGGAGCCACATGAGAGGCACCTACACATTGATGTTTCTCTCCTTCTCTTTCTCCCTCCCTTCCCTTCTATAAAAATAAATGAATAAAATCGTTTAAAAAAATGTAAATTCTTCAAAAAATGCAAATTCTCAGGCCTTGACCTAGACACACTAAATCAGAAAGCCTGGGGATGAGGCCCAGCAGTCCGTTAATTTTTTAATTTCTTTTTTTATCTTTATTGTATTTTTTCTTTTTTTTCTTCTTATTCAAGTACAGTTGTCTCCATTTTTCCTCCACCACTCCATTACCATTTTGTCCCCTGATACCCTCCTTCCCAGCAATCACCACACTGTTATCCATGTCCATGAGTCCTTTTTCCTTTTCGCTCAACCCTTCCACCCCCTCACCTCCTGCCCCACCAGCTGTCATCCTGCTTTCCATCTGAGTCTGTCCCCATTTTCCTTGTTAGCTCAGTTTGTTTCTTAGATTCCATTTAGCAACTGATTAGTTTAATGCCTAAGGCAGAAAATACAAAGAAGCAGCCAAAATGGGAAGACAAAGAAACAGATCCCAAGGAAAGAACAGAGAATTCTCTAGAAAAACTAGATGAAATGGAGGCAAGCAATTTATCAGATAGAGAGTTTAGAACAATGATTATCAGGGTACTTAACAGCATGAAAAAAGACATAGAAACCTTAAAAAAGGACCAGTCAGAAACAAAGAATGCAATATCTGTAATAAATAATGCACTGGAAGGAATAAAAAGTAGGTTAGATGAAGCCGAGGATGGAATCAGTGATTTGGAAGACAAGGTAGAAAAAAAAACCTAGGCCAAGCAGCAAAAAGGAAAAAGAATTTTTTAAAAAAGGGGGAGAGCTTAAGTAATCTGTTTAAACATGGCCTCCAGGTGATTTTGTTGAAGGATCCAGTTTGAGAACCACTACTTTACCCAAAATCCAATGGACTCAATGTCATCAACCCCACAAACGTTCCTGCCTCAAATCTAAACCACTACGAGCCTCCTCTTGTCTCACTTACTGCTGCCCATCCTAGCCATCGTACCTAATGTTTCACCTTATACTCCAGTCAGAAGAAACTCGTAGTCCATGTTTAAAATTAGCCTCTAGGCAACTCAGGAGACCACAGTTTGACTGGTCTAAGACATGACAGAATGCTGGAGAGATTCTGTAATCAGAGTTTTTATCAGGAGATTTGAGAACTAAAAATACTGAATTGGCAATATTGCTAACAGTGAAGGTAGACACAATCTAGTCCTTACCTCCTTCATTTCCCACTAAGACTCTCTGTCTTACCCCTCTTTCTCCTCAGGTTTTTCTTTAGCTCCATAAGCCACCAGTAGCCTTCTAATTAATTAATTATGGGAATGCAAGTAGATTTCTCTTGCTCATAAAGAACCTGATGAATATCTCATTATCGGAATCCACTCAGCTTCCAATTCCACCTCAAAGCCCCTCTCAGGTTCATTCATCTGTACAACACTTACCTTTCACCTAATTCAGCACATATGTGTCCAGAAAGTATCCAGCCACACACTATGAAGAATAGAGACATTTATTGAAGAAGATACAAGATACAAGAAACATTGTACACAGGACAATGATGCCTCAGTCCCCTTCAAAGAAGGCACCTTGAAACCTCACACAGTTCTCCCAATATCTCTTCTGCTGTTCAAAACACTTTGCAAAATCCTTTGTTGGAATCACCATCAGCTGCCCCATTGTATTTTCCTGAGTCTCATCGACAGCCTGAAATCTCTTCCCCTCAGAGGTGATTTCAGTTTTGGGAAAAAGCCAGAAGTTGCAGGGTACCAAATCTGGGCTGTACGGGAGCTGATTCACCTGGGCGATTTGATGTCTTGCCAAAAACTCTGCACAAGACATGATGCATCAGCAGGCGCATTGTTATGATGAAGCTGCCAATCACCAGTTGCCAGTAACTGAGGCTGTTCCATCATATTATATCTCTCAACCAATGAAGAACATTAAGGTAGTACTCCCTATTAATTGTTTGACCTGGAGGGGTGTACTTGTGATGGACAACACCTTCCCAATCAAAAACCACAGTTAACATGGTCTTGATCTCGCTGCAACTTTGCTGTGCCTACTTCAGGCATGGAGAACCAGGTGACTTCCATTGGGACAACCGAGCCTTCATTTCCAGATCATAGCCATAGCCGACGGTGTCAAACTCATTTTCACCGGGGGCCACATTGGCCTTGCAGTTGCCTTCAAAGGGCCGAAATAATTTTAGGACTGTACAAATGTAACTACTCCTTAACTGTTAAGGAGCTGAGATTACATTTGGCCCTTTGAAGGCAACCGTGAGGCTGATGTGGCCCCTGGTGAAAATGAGTTTGACACCCCTGCCATAGACCCACGATTCATCTCCAGTTATGACCTTCTTGAGGAAATCTGATTCATTGGTAGTGGTTTGAATCAAGTCATTAGCAACTGCAGCACACTGTTCCTTTGGCTCTGGTAGCAGAAGCTGCACAATGAATTTTGCTGTGACACATTTCATGCCAAGATCCTGTGTCAAAATCTCAGACACCATAGTTTTTGGAATCCCCAGATCAGCTTCTAGTTCTTGCACTGTTGGTCATCGATCTTTGTTGGTTGCAACCCGTACACGTTCAACAATCTCAGCTGTTCTGCTTGTTGCAGGCCTGTCAGGATGTGGATCACCTTTAACAGATTCTCGACCACCTTTGAAGCATTTGTGCCACACTTTTATTTGTGCTATACTCACTGCATCATCCCCAAAAGCCTTCTGAATCATCTGAATAGTTTTCATGGAGGACTTTTCACGCTTAATGCAAAATTTGATGCGGGTTCATTGCTCTATTCACTCAGTCATTTTGAATGCAATGGGCACACAGCACACATTTTCACTCAACAGCATCTGACTAGTACAGTGAAGTCATCATTGTTCATTCATGCATGGTCCAGTCCACTCTCCTTGGCTGCCAGGTTACATCGATGTCATGCAAACTGTTATTATATTAACAATGGCTGGACTTTTTCTGGACAGACCTCATATGTAAAAGGTGGGAATTTAGGTGCCAGTACTCAGAGCATGTGGTACATAGGAGTGGGCTGTGAGCAAAGAAAAAGAGGAGATACTGTCACTACTCTTTTTTTCCAAAAAGTATTTTTGGAAGTGTATACTGTATCAATGTCTGTTACTGGGTTACATGCCATATCTTATTATCATGTGTAACTTGTAATGTGATACAAAACATTATATTAGACCAACTTACAAAAATAATTCTTCTTTTCATGGGCAAGTGGACATATTTTTGTGATGAGTAACAAATGCTTAATTTCCATAGAATGTTTCCTGGCGTCAAATACTCCATATGTACTTTTATTATTGTGCGATCAAATGAAATTGGAAGTTCCTAATACATTTGTGTGATGACTGGCATCTAGAAATTAACAAAAAATTTAATACAAATATATTTATTACATAGATAAGTACATTATATTGTATTGATGTCTCAGTAGTTAATTACATTAGCAACAAGGTTTTGCCTTTAGTGTTTAATATGTACTGTGATGATAGTAGTTAGACTATAGAACACTTATATAATTTAAATATAATTTAATCTGATCTAAAAAAGCCTCAGTCTTTAAAATAAATGTGTGTGTGTATGTAGCAGTACACCTCTGGTGAAAATGATTTAAACTTTCCAAAAACGAATTAATGAACGAATAAAAAGGTCTTTAGATTTAGACAGAATATAGCATTGCTCTACTTTACTTCATACATTCAAATAAGGAATTCTAAGAAATGATATCTAACTTTATTCTAGGTAATGCTTAAAAAGCTGTTATTTTATAAGTTAGAAATGTTTGCTAGAAATAAGACAGGTCCGTGGAATTGTTACTTTGCTTTGAGCTGTCTAAACCCAGAAATCAAGACCCAAAGTCAATGCCTAAACAGCTAAATTTCTAAAATCTATTGCAAATATCTCATTCTAGCTGGTGTACTATTTACAATCCAGACTCATCAAAAAGATGAGCCATGAATTCCAGTAATGGAAACTGATAGGCATCTGCTGGAAACCTTTTTACCCAGGACAGGAACACGATGAATGGAAGGAACTAAAAATTCTCCCAAGTAATTGTTTCAAGTAAAATGCCATTGGGCATGTCTTCAAAATTGATCTAAAGGCAATCAACAGATAAAAGCAAGAAAGTTAAAGTACTCATATATAGATATATGTATATATGCATACATATGCATGTTTATATCTCTATTGAATAGATGATAGATAGATAGATAGATAGATACAGCTTTTAGACAAGAGATCACTTAGAAGCTAGAATTAAATCTTTTCCATGAGAGTATAGGGTGGCAGTTAGGTGCACAGAGCTGAAGTGTGTGGGTTTGAATTTCAGTTCTATCTCCCATTGATTTTGTAATCATCTGTAATAAGATGGCTGTAATAACAGTATTTACCTCATTGGTTTGTTGTCAGCATGGTGCCTGGCCCAAAGAAAGCCTTTGTCAGACTTTAATATTATGTTCAGAAGGTTAAAAGAGAGAAAATGAGGTAAGAGATGCTAAATAGCATGTAGGAAAACATGGGCTATAGACAGAAATCTCAATTCAAATCCCAAGTGATGCCACTGGTTAGGGAACCTTCAGCATGTTACGGAACCTCTCAGAGACTCCATTTCTTATTGTAAAGTGGAAGTACTAATCCCAGGTTTGTGAGATCAGCGATGGATGGAAAGCCCCCCTGTACGCGATAGACACTCAGAATCAGGTTACCTTTCCCTGAAACCTTAGAGCTGGTTATTAAGGACTGCAAAAAATCCTTTATTCATTGGTTTGTTACAGCTAATAACATTTATGCTGTGTACTTCCTTAGGGTGAAAATGGTTTACATGGAGCTCCAGGCTTACCTGGTCAAAAGGTAAAAGAGTTTTTGAGTGTTTCATATAAGTTAAGAATTTTAACATCTTGAAAATTGAATTTATATATACTATAGTGAAAATTCAGAGAATGTATTTGATGAAACGGAATTCCCTGACTCTTAGAAAGCCACTAACCAGTCTTTCCAAAGACAACCCACTAGTGGAACTTTCCAAAGAGAACCCATGGAAACAACCCCTTCTCAAAGGGGCCAGCCACACTAGGAGAGGCTTTATCATGGAGTCTGAGCAACACACTTCTCCAGAGACCACGACAATGATGCTTTTTGGGGGCCGTGGGAGTGTGCACAGCTGCTCTAGAAAAGTTTTCACCGTTATTTGACATTGTCTAAAGTGAAGCATGGCACTGTTTTTCCTGCCTTTGACTGTGTTTCATTATTTATTATCTTCCCTTTTGTATATCCCACATTGAGCTAAAAATAATAATTATAATGGCCAAATATTAAATGCTATGAAGATGCAATCTATTCAGAACTATCTCTTGTTCAGAATGATAAATTCATAATAAGCTAGGATTTTTGCATTGCTGAGCCTTTTTTTTACTGTGCTTAGTATCTTCCTTTTAACCAAGGTAAACTTCACTTTTATCCCTTTACTGTCTATAAGGGCTGCTTTGTGCTCCTGGGAAGGAGTATGTTGTGTGTGATCAGCATTCCTGGAAACACAGGGGCTGGTCTATTCCAGTTTACTGGAGGGATGGGGAGCCACTTCAAGTGGGGCCAGCTGTCATACCACCCCAATAATCCCACCACAGGGGAGAGCATTACTGATGCAACAGCAGACGCCTATCAAAGCCAAACATATCTTTTCTGTTCTCTGGAGAAGTTTTACAGGCCTTAGCAACAGAAGTTACTATTGAATCTAGGTTTTTCTCTGTAGCTAAAAATTACCGTTAAAAAGATACACACTTAGAGTTTTTGAAAAATCTTCCTTTATTTGGCTTGATAAAAAATGGTAAGATTGAGCTGGCAGCAATGAAATAGCGATCTTCTGAATTTCTTCACAGCAGTTCTACACGTAAACCATTGATACGGCATGCGCTGCCTCTGCAAGTCAAGTTACAAGCCAAGGGACGTGCAGATTTATCTGCTGGGAAATAGTTTTGGACTTTCCAGCAGCTGTTTGTGGTGGCGGCATCATGCTGTCATTGTGGCTGATGTACCGGGGGTGTTCAGCAGTTTCGATGCCAGCTTGAATTAACAGATCGAGTTAAAGTCTATATTTTAGGGAAAATGGTAGAAAAAAGATAGACTATGCATTCAGTGGCAAATATACCCAAATACTACCCTATTTTCTTTCCTGATACATTTTTTGAGAATAGATGAAGCAGAAATAATTATTTAACTGTGTATGTGTACATATACACATATACATATATTTGATTATATATTGAATATACGAAAAGAGACTATATATATAGTGAAAAGCTGACATCCTTTTTAATATGAATTTTAATTATATTAAGTGTTACCTTATTGAAGCATTACAGAATAAAACTGGAGATAAGAAACCCTTCATCCCTTATTTCAGTGAACTCAGGAAATGTTTGCTGAGTGCTTGTTCAGTATTTAGGAATATTTAAATTTTGTGGAACTCAACTTTGGTTTAGAATTTACATATTAGAAATGATCCTTCTAACTGTTGATTTTTTCAATGTTAGAAATTTTATAATAGTTATTATAATAATTGTGTGTTAAATGCAGTGTTCCTATTATTATACACATTATATTTTTCTTCTATAGGGAGAGCAAGGTGTTGAAGGCAGCAAAGGAGAAATTGGTGAAAAGGTAAATATCTCTCTTCACATACACATTTGTAAAACTAAATTGTGTTCTTGAAAATATTTTCAAGCGGAATATCTAACTTGTTTGTGCCTTCATATAAGCAATTGAATAATTGTATAGAATTGATTTAAAGTATTTGTTTCGCCCCAGCTGGTGTAGCTCAGTGGATTGAGCGCGGGCTCTGAACCAAAGGGTCGCTGGTTCGATCCTCATCAGGGCACATGCCTAGGTTGCAGGCCTGGTCCCCAGTAGGGGACTCATGAAAGTCAACCATACATTGAAGTTTCTCTCCCTCTCTTTCTCCCTCCCTTCCCTTCTGTCTAAAAATAAATAAATAAAATCTTAAAAAAAAATAAAGTATTTGTTTCAATTAAGGTAGATTTGATATATTGATGTTTGTCAGAAATATTTTGAAAGAAGTTTGGATAGTCATTATATTTAGGTATTTCTATTTAAATACATTATATATAAATGATTCAAACATTTATTAAGCATTATATTTTTGTGTTATAACAAAACACAAACTTGTGCTATAACAAAACACAAAATTTTGTGTTATTAATGCACTAAGTTCCCAAATCTTTAAATAAATGCTTTGTTTAAGTATATACCTGATTCGTTAATGGAATTTTTCCTGAGAAAATAAATGAGAAGAACTAGCTATAATATGGTCTCACAGAAAAGAGATGGAGCACTGAAAATAGTTTGAAAGATTTTAATGTAAGGATGGCTTAGATGGTGTAGGCAAGGTGTAAAAAAAACCCCTCAAGGATTGTGCAGTTTCTTAGATCAAGTTACAGTGGACTCCTTAACTCCACATAGTCACTCATTACCAGTCCCAGAGTCAAAGAAAGTCATGTGGGGAAGGCCGGATAAAAGCTGAATAAAACAGCCCGGCTGGTGTAGCTCAGTGGATTGAGCGTGGGCTGGAAACCAGAGGGTCCCAGTTCGATTCCCAGACGGGGCACATGCCTGGGTTGCGGGCCAGGTCCCCAATGAGGGCCATGTGAGAGGCAACCATACATTGCTCTTTCTCCCTCCCTTCTCCTCTCTCTGAAAATAAATAAATAAAATCTTAAAAAAAAAAAAGCTGAATAAAACAGTTAACCCAATATTCAAGCAATCTTTTTTTTATTTCAAATATGCAGCTTTCTCCTGAAAGTACAGAAATTAGGAAGTGCCTTAGTTATCTAAAATTTCCCTTCAGAAAAACATTTGAATCCTTCTGCATTTCATAAGCCTACTTTTATTTTTAAATAGAACAAAAACAGAACCATCCCTTTGTTTCATAAAATGTCATGTAATTGGACAGCCAGAGGAGGGCTAGAAAGGGGAATAGATAATCTCAAATATTAAATTGCTTAAATTTAGTTTTCTTGATGATGATCAATTATTTGCCTCTTCAGTAAGTGTTTATAGACAGAATGAGCATCCACTGTAACTATAAGACAAATTGAACATGGTGTTAGTTACTGGATAATTTTCCTCACAGAACTGTGAGGGAGAGAAAAGGATAGCCATATAATGATCAGATAATTGATCATAATTAGGTGATGACTGTTTTTAGAAGTGAGTCTGTCTTCTAAACAATCCTTTGAATATTTTTGCTTTAGAATACCAGTCATTGTAAGGCCATGCCTTCAACTAAATGCTTTATTTACACGTATTTCTATTTTATTTCATGAGATTTTACCTGTAATAATAGGTGAGAATAAGCAAGGAAAACAGATATATTATCAGTAATTTAAAGTCATCATCTCACTAAAATCTTAGTGGTTATTTGGATATTTTTTTACATAGTTGGTATTACTCAGTAATAAACTGGTTCCCACAGGCTCTGAGATACAGAAAAACATTCAATATATGTGACTTCAAAGATTTTCCTTCTAATTTTTTTATATCAATGAACTATTGTCTTCAAATAGTCAATTTCACCATAAGGTGAAAATATAGAGAATGATTGAGATATCAGGAAGAAATAAAGCATCAAATAGAAAAGAGAGTACCTCAAATTAGAATTAAAATTCAAATGGCTTATAGTGAGTTGGGTGGAAGATTTACATAATAACCCTTAAGGTAAAAGAATATGTTCTGCTCTGTTTATTATTTACCACTTATCATGTATACATATATTTCAGTGTTGCATGCTTTCGATTCTGATTTTCACCACATGTAGCTTTTCATAAGATAAATAAAAACAAGGTCATCTTTTGTTTCTAGATTAGATAAGAAAAGTATGTAAAGCACTCACTTTTGTGTGACACCAGCATAAGATTCTTGGACTGCTTACAACATAATCTGTTTTCTGAACAAAGACAATCTAATCTGAATTTCAATTTTTGTAGAAAACCGAATATATGATTACTATAAGTCCTACCTTTCTTCTTTAATTACCTTATTGCAGCCTTTACTGTTTTTAAAATTTGACTGTTTTGCAGATTCATAGGCACAGAGATCACACTGATGCCAGAGGGAAGGGGTGTGGGGGCTGGGTGTAAAAGGTGAGGGGATGGAGAAGTACAAATCGGAAGTTACAAAATAGTCATGGGGATGTAAAGTACAGCATAGTGAATATAGTCAGTAATGTTGTAATAATTGTGTACAATGCCAGGTGGGTACTTGAAATAGTGGTGGATCATTTTGTACAGTATATGAGTGTCTGCCCACTGGGCTGTACACCTGCAACTAATACAAAATCATATTGACTGTACACTGTAATTAAAACAAACATTGACTGTTTTGAATGACAAAATTCACCAGTTGCAAAGTAAAATAATTCTGGAAGTTTTTCAGAGATGTCACATCTACCAAAGGCTTGTGGCTACTGAAACAAAAAGAATTATATTAACTGTTAAAGATAAAATACTGTGTGATGATTTCAGGTGTTGTTTCTATAATCTAGTATAAGCCAAGTAGAGAAATCTGCTGCTTTTCATTATGGCTAGAAAACTAGCCTTCAGGCCAATTTAACACTTGAGTCAGAGTAAGTGGTGCTTCAGTGTGTTGAATATGCTGCCCTTAGTCCAGACAAGAGCCCATAAAACTTGAACAAGTACAGACGACCTCAGTTAAAACTATATTCCTTGGTCAATTGCAACTTACAACAGGAGAAAAGCTTATACTGTACCCAAGCAAACACATTTCAGCCAAGTCAGTTCTCAAGTAAAAAATATTTAAAGGGGTGGTTCATTCTCTCAAAAATTATGCTGTCAAGAATCTCCTAAAACACAGCTGTTTTCAAGTTTATCATGCTCTGGTTTATCATTTAGATGTATAGGAATGATCCCATTCCACGGCCTCATTGCTGGCTGCAAAGGTCAGGTGAGCACCACTCACGTGTCCTTTATCTCTGACAGCACCCTTCATGAGGCAGGGGCATGAGGTCTATGTTTTGGCTTCTCTGCTTATGTAGGAGTGACTTTAACCATCTCTTCTCAGAGGGATTTTCCTTAGGTTACTTCATTGTTTTTGTAGGTGTTGTGTGGGCAGCTACTACCAGTGAACAAAATGGAGTCTATTCTTGAGGTGGCAGTTATGCCCATGAGGTCAGCCTTGCCACCCATGACGTAGTCAAACCCTTGTTATAGGACCAAACGTAAATGCGTGCTCTAAGTTCTGAACATCCCATTGGAAAAGGGCCACTTAGCCAAGGTTTGTGGAAATGATCATCATTCTTAAGCCCTGAGCCCAAGCTTTTTACTTTAGGTATTTACAAAAATAGGAATGTTACTTAGTTACATTTATGAAAAGAAGCAAATAAAAAGCAGGAGTATATATCTATCTATTTTATCTGTATTCAAAATTTTTAAGTAATTATTTCAAATCATGTAATTTAGTTTGCTTTTAAAATTGTCATTCTTTTATGTTGTCATTCGAGCCCTGACTAACTTAAAATTTAACAACTAATTTCTTCATGGTTTAATGCAATCCCACTGAACTTTATTGTTAAATATTATTTGATCATGAGAAAGAAACAAGTGACAACTACTCCTCATGCCACGCTTTTCCTGACACTGACGTTAACAGGGGCAAGTGTAGTAGATAGCAAACCCTCACAACAGAATAACAGGAAATGGATTCAGTGCTGCTGTTCTTCAATAATTACTTGAGTAGAAACCAAAATGAATAATTAAGCTGTAAAATAGATAAGTAAGGGCATTTTCCAGTATGCATTTTCATTCCTCCAATCACATCTTCAAAAGCAACCATCAAAGGCAAAAAGTTACAAACTATACATAAAGTCAACCATAGGTTGCTTTATGTTTTAAATATTAAAAATGTATCAGCAAATGTGACATAAACAATGTTAAAAGTTGAGACTATTTTTATATGACTACCACAAATAAATAATTTTGCCTGCCAGTAAATAACTGTCATAAGATTATAGTCAATCTGACCATTATTACTAATTATTTACTACTAGAGACAATTTTGGTTTAAAATAAATCAAGACCTTTTTCACTGGAAAATATTTTTACTTATTCATATAAGTCAATTTTTCATTCAGTTGTTGACTGAGTGAACATAGAACTTGAACTGAGAATCTGAAAGGATGACTGATATTTTGGACATTTAAAATTTCTTATAGAATTAGAAAAAGCCCAAGTGAGTCACTCTATATAATATGTGTAAACTATTCTTCAGAACATTCTGGGAGCAGCATCTAGGTCATTCTGCAAGGGGTGCACATTTCTAGTTTGTAAAACACAGTCCAAAAAAAGTTCAGACCTGGCAGTTCAGTTGTGGCTTTGATTGTGACCTGTCATAGAGTAAATAGAGTCATATATTCCTGTATGCCATGTTCCAGTCCACCTCTGTCAAACAACTGTGTGTGTCTGGACATTTTTTTGCTTACTTTACCTTAGCCTATTTTTCTATAAAATAAACATGATTCCTATCTCATGGGATCACTGTAAGAGTTAAATAATACCTCATAAATAAAAAGTACTTATAAATGTTAATATCCCCAATAGCCAAAATATGAAAATGTAAATATTGATATTATAAGGAACATAGATTTTATATAATTGTCTATTTCTTTATTTATCTAATATTACTTCCAAATTTTCTGTCTAAATAAGTAAACAAAATACAAGAAGATCTATTAGTTAGCTACTGGTACCAAGTCACCCAAAAATATAGTGGCTAAAAACAACATTCACTTACCTCGCTGAAATTCTGTGGATTAGTAATTCAGACTGGACTTACTTCAGTGATTCTATAGTGTCAGCTGGTCTTACTCAGTTTGCCTATATATCTCTTCTCACCTGGCAGGTTAGCTGAGAGTGGCTGGTCTAGGTTGGTTTCTGATAGATAACATGTCTATTCTTCCTTCAACAGTTATCCTAGTCTTGTTCTCATGATAAAGAAAAGCAGAAACATATAAGACAAGCAGAAACATGTAAGGCCTGTTGAGCAATCCCCACCCCAACTCAGAACTAGCATCTCTCTGCCACATCCAATTGGCCAGAACAAGTCCCAAGCTTGGCCCAGACCTGAGGAGTAGGAAAATAGATGCCACCTCTTGATGATGTATGCAGCAGAGTGACATTGCAAGGGGTATGGATACATAAAGGGGTGAAAATTAGGCCATTTTTATAATAAATTGAACACAAATAAGATAATTTATTTATTTATTGGATTTTTTAAAATATATTTTATTGATTATGCTATTACAGTTGTCCCATTTCCCCCCTTTCTTCCCCTCCACCCCCCATTCCCCGCCCTTTAGTTTTTATCCATAGGTAATACACATAAGTTCTTTGTCTTCTACACTTCCTATACTATTCTTAACCTCCTTGTCTGTTTTCTACCTACCATTTATGCTACTTATTCTCTGTACCTTTCCCCCGTCTCTCCCCCTACCACTCCCCTGTTGATACCCCTCCATGCCTTATATAAATCCCTTTAATATTTCATATAATAAAGGCTGGGTGTTGATAAACTCCTTGAACTTGACCTTATCTGAGAAGCGCTTTATCTGCCCTTCCATTCTAAATGATAGATTTGCTGGATAGAGTCATCTTGGATGTAGGTCCTTGCCTTTCATGACTTGGAATACTTCTCTCCAGCCCCTTCTTGCCTGCAAAGTCTCTTTTGAGAAATCAGCTGACAGTCTTATGGGAATTTCTTTGTAGGTAACTGTCTCCTTTTCTCTTGCTGCTTCTAAGATTCTCTCCTTATTTTTAATCTTGGGTAATGTAATTATGATGTGTCTTGGTGTGTTCCTCTTTGGATCCAACTTCTTTGGGACTCTGAGCTTCCTGGACTTCCTGAAAATCTATTTCCTTCACCAGCTTGGGGAAGTTCTCCTTCATTATTTGTTCAAATAAGTTTTCAGTCCCTTGGTCTTCCTCTTCTCCTTCTGGCACCCCTATGACTCAGATGTTGGGATGTTTAAAGATGTCCTGGAGGTTCCTAAGCCTCTCCTCAGTTTTTTTAATGTTTTTTTTTCTTTCTCTTGGTCCACTCCATTGATTTGAGTCCCAGTTTCCTTCTCATCCCTTCTCATTTGTTCAAGTAATTGTGACAGTCTTTCTTCAAATCCTATGAGCATCCTGATTACCAGTGCTTTGGACTTTGCATCTGATAGGTTGGCTATCTCTTCGTCACTTAGTTGTATTTTTTCTGGAGCTTTGATGTGTTCTTTCATTTGGGCCATTTTTTTTTTCTCGGTGTGCCTGTTACTTTAAGGGGTGGAGCCTTAGGTGTTCACCAGGGCGAGGTAACTATGGGGGGCGGGGCAACCACACCATTGTGTTGTGATGCTGTCTGTGGGGGCGGGACCTGAGAGAACAATGGCGCTTGCTCTGTTCTCCGCACTTCCCCAGCTACCCACAAGCAAGTTGGGTCCTTCTATGCTGGCTCCGGGGTGAGTGGACGGGTCTGCACAGTTCCAAGTCCCTGTGGGTCTCCCCAAGGAACTCTCCTGTGAGGCC
>PVJI01015831.1:0-39973 GCA_004026765.1 Micronycteris hirsuta
TGACCCACCACTAGTTCTTAGGAAATATTCCCCATCTTTGCCCAATAAACTTAGGATACACAAGGAGGAATAGAATCTCTTCTTTGCCCAATGCAAGCCAATGGCTCACCCTTTGGATTTTGGGGGAGGAAATATGCACCAATCAACTGTGTCCCCACAAAATGCAGACAATGTATGATTAGCTGAGTGAACTCCTTCAAATCCCTCTCTCTGGGAGTGAGATGAAGAGGAAAGAACTTGCACACATTTCTCCTCTTAGGTGGGAGTGGAGGGACGCACAGCACAGCATCGGCTCTCTCCAAACAAACCCTCACTCTCTTATTCACCAACTCCTGATCCTTTAAAACCTTGATCTGAGTGAAGGATAGAAGAATCATATGATCAGATTCTAGAAACTTTCCCCTTTGCAAATGTTAGGCCTGGGCCAGTTGCTCGCTTGGAAATGTGGTGTCTATTCCAGTGGGTGCCAATGTGGAAACTTCTGCTTTAATAACTGTTACTATGATAAGTTAATGTCGAAGTATTGCCTCACCGTGTGCATTTTAAAAAATCATTCTGTAGAGACTGGAAGTGTATTCAAAAAAACTTAGCAGAGGCAATCACAAGTACAAGGTCTTTGGATTGAAATATGTCTAACTGGTTTCATAGAAAGAAAATGAAGTCAGTGCATCCACAGCCTAGTAACCGATGGGACATTGGATAGAGACAGAGCTAGGGACAAATCTTATGAAGCCATCATCATCTTTTCTATTGAGATTTAATTCATATACCATAAAATTCACACTTTTAAGATACATAATTTAGTAGATTTTAATATATTCCAAAATTGTATACCTTTGCAACTATCTAATTCTTTGAGGTATAGACTTAGGAGTGTAAGCGGTGAGTCACATGATACCTGTACTTAACTTTCTGAGAACTTCTGAACTATTTTCCCAAGTGGTTGTGCCATTTTACATTCCCACCAGCAATCTATGAGAGTTCCAGTTTCCCCACATCCTTCCCGATATCTCATGGTCTGCCTTTTCTTTCATTATAGTCAATCTCATGGGTATGAAGTAATATCACATTGTAGTTTTGATTTGCATGTCCCTAGTGACTAATGATGTTGAGAATATTTTCATGTGCTTTCTGTCTTCTTTAAAGAAATGTCTATTAAATTATTTACCTTTTTTAATTGGGTTCTTTGTATTATTTTGCATTGTTGAGTCTTGGTTCTTTACATATTCTTTTTTTAATATATTTTATTGATTATGCTATTGCAGTTGTCCCATTTTTTTTCTCCTTTATTCCCCTCCGCCCTGCACTCTTCCTCCCGCCATCATTCCCCAGCCCCCTTAGTTCATGTCCATGGGTTGTACATATAAGTTCTTTGGTTTCTCCATTTCCTATAGTATTCTTAACCTCTCCTTGTCTCTTTTCTACCTATGATTTATGCTTCTTATTTCCTGTACCTTTTCCCCTATTCTCCTCCCTCCCCCTCCCAGCTGATAACCCTACATGGGATCTCTATTTTTGTGATTCTGTTCTTGTTCTAGTTGTTTGCTTAGTTTGTTTGTTTGTTTGTTTGTTTGTTTTTTAGGTTCAGTTCTTGATCATTGTGTTTATTGCTATTTTACTGGTCATGGTTTTAATCTTCTCCTTTTTCTTAGATAAGTGCCTTTAACATTTCATATAATAAGGGCTTGGTGATGATAAACTCCTTGAACTTGGCCTTATCTGAGAAGCACTTTATCTGCCCTTCCATTTTAAATGACAGCTTTGCTGGATGGAGTAATCTTGGATGTAGGTCCTTGTCTTTCATGACTTGGAATACTTCTTTCCAGCCACTTCCTGCCTGTAAGGTTTCTTTGGAGAAATCAGCTGAGAGTCTAATGGGAACTCCTTTGTAGGCAACTGTCTCCTTTTCTCTTGCTGCTTTTAAGATTCTCTCCTTATCTTTAATTTTGGGTAATGTCATTATGATGTGCCTTGGTGTGTGCTTGCTTGCATCCAACTTCTTTGGGACTCTCTGAGCTTCCTGGCTTCCTGGAAGTCTGTTTCCTTTGCCAGATTGGGGAAGTTCTCCTTCATTATTTGTTCAAATAAGTTTTCAACTTCTTGCTCTTCCTCTTCTCCTACTGGCACCCCTATGATTCAGATGATGGAAAGTTTAAAGTTGTACCAAAGGTTCCTAAGCCTCCCTTTTTTTTTTTTTTTTAATTCTTGTTTCTTCATTCTGTTCTGGTTGAATGTTTATTTCTCCGTTCTGCTCCAAATCCTTGTGTCCCAGTTTCCTTCCCTTCACTGTTGATTCCCTGTATATTTTTCTTTATTTCATTTTGCATAGTCTTCACTCTTTCCTCTATTTTGTGATCATACTCATCCATTTCTATGAGCATTCTGAATACCAGTGTTGTGAACTCTGCATCTGATAGGTTGGCTATCTCAGCATTGCTTAGTTCTATTTTTGGATCTTTGATCTGTTCCCTCATTTGGGCCATATTTCTTTATCTTCGCATGCCTGTTATGTTGTAAAGGGAAGAGCCTTAGGTATTCACTAGTGTGGGGCAACCCACACTGCTGAGTTGTGGTGCTGTATGTGGGGGAGGGGTCAGAGAGAGAACAATGCTGCTTGGGGAGCTCTCAGCTGGCTTTCTGTCACTTCCGCCACTACCAACAAGCAAATCGGGCCCTTCTGTTGCTGATTCCCAGGTGGGTGGGTTTCTGTACATTCTAGGACACTATGGGTCTCTCCAACAAACTCTGTTGTGAGGCTGGAAGTTTCTACCGCTGCTTCAACCCCCACGGGTTTTTACAGCCAGAGGTTTTGAGGCTTTATTTCTCTGTGCTGGAACCCCAGGTTGCATGGTCTGTCTCACTCCTCAATTGTTCCTCCTGGTTTATCCACATGCAAATATGGAACCTCCAGCCCTCGACATTGATGTTCCATTGGCCAAAAAAATCAGGTCTTTGCTTTTCATTACTTGAAATATTTCTTGCCATTCCCTTCTGTCTGACTTGTATTGTTTCTGTTGAGAAGTCAGCTGCTAGCTTTATTTTGCTTCCTCTTTCTCCCTTGCTACCTTTAAGATTCTCTCTTTGTCCTTGAATTTTGCCATTTTAATTATGATGTGTCTTGGAGTGGGCCTACTCTTTGTTTTCCAAAAGAGGCATAGATGTATGAGGATGTGATGTTTGGAGCTGTGGCAGCCATTTTAGGACAATGAGGGGAAGCCAACGAAGGTCAAACCAAAGCTCTGCTATTATCAAGATGCTACACTAACAGCCCTGGCTGGTATAGCTCAGTGGATTGAGCACAGGAACCAAAGGGTCCCGGTTCGATTTCCAGTCAGGGCACATGCCTGGGTTGCAGGCCAGGTCCCCAGTGAGGGCCATGTGAGAGGCAACCATACATTGCTGTTTCTCTCCCTCCCTTTCCCTCTCTCTAAAAATAAAAATAAAATCTTTTTTAAAAAAAGATGCTACATTAACAAACTGAGAAACTATCTTTTTCTAGGTTTTTGTTATATTGAGACTTATTAATAATCCCTATTGATAAGTCACTTTTAGTCAGGGATAATATTACTTAAAGCCAGAAACATCCTAATGGATACAAGGTTAGTGGTGGTGAGAAGGATGAGAACACTTTGAGACATTAGATGCTCAATAAATCTTTGTCAAATAAATGACCAAATTTCTCCTTTGTGTCACAGATGTTGATGAATGTGAACCACCCATTAGTATATATTGTGGACCAAATTCTGAATGCCAGAATATTAAAGGAAGTTTCTACTGTCTCTGTGACCCTGGATATAAACTCCTCTCTGGAGATACACAGTTCATGAATTCCAATGAGAACACTTGTCGGAGTAAGAAAATTTTTGTCTTCTTGTTGCCCTTTCCACATTTTTCATTGAGTCTAATGCCATAAAAGATTTGTTTTTGTGGTGGGGAAAGGACTTGTTTCTATTCCTGGAAGAAAAGGGGTGATGGAAAGAGGGGAAAGAAGGAAATAAAGAAGTTAGAGAAATAATTGCAAGTGGCCTTTAGAGGTAGAGGTGGCAAGGTGATGAATGAGACAGGTTTCCTTGAACTGCAAAGAAGAGAAACTGACTTGGGTTATATTAAGAAGAAAAGATAAGTTAATGATAAGGATGCATGGATATATCTCAGAACTCAAGGATTAGAACACAACTGAACTCCTGGAATGCAGTGAAACTGGGGACTCACCACCATCAGGGTGCCCCAGTCTCTGAAACTCTTTGGCGCTGATCTTGACTTCTCTTTCCTTGCAAACTGGCTTTTTCTGCTTCCCAGTCCATAGGACAGGAAGTACGTACAGCAGCACCAAATATTACCATTATTATTGATCCAATCACTTAAAGAGAGATCAGTTGACTCTCTCTTGGATCTAATTATAAATTCTTGGAAATATACAAGTTGGCCCAGTTTGAGTCATATTCCCACCCTCGGATCTGTGCCCAGGAGGAGGTGCCATGTGGTATAAGCATGACCACTCTCGTGGAAACTATGTAGACGGGGAAAGTCAATACCCAAGAAATATGGGATTTGGCAGACTTATCTATGAGGTTTGGTGACAGCTGGAATGATTAGAGAGAGAATCTCTAAAGCTTAATTTAAGAAGCTGATTAGTACAACAACAGTAATACATGTATTAACAGCTAAATGTCTGTTTCATTTATACTATGTACCAGGTGATACACTCAGTGCTTTACATGCATTATTTCTTTTAAAATAATCGTATGAGCTAGGCACTTTTATTACAGATAAAAAAATGAAGGCATCCGAAAGTTAAGTAATTTGTCTAAGGTCAGCCAGCTAAGAAGCAGGTCTGCCTGTACTGAGAGTCCCTCAGCCACTCGCTGCATGGCAACATGAGCCTCAGGGAAGTCAAAAGAGAGACAAAGCACTCTTTTTCTGGTGCAAAATAATAATAATAATGTTATGTCTCTTCATCAGTTAAGATCCAGCCTGCAAAACCGAAACCACACTATGTCCTTCAGACATAAAGAATTTTATAGAGAGAATTAGAAGTAGCGAAAGAAGGGCTGAGAAGTCAAAAGGAAGTTAGGGGGACAACCCAGAGATTAGCAATAACAGAAATATGCAGCCATCCTAGACCTAGAGGGACAGGGGAGGAAGTAGTATTTCCAGGGCCCAAGACTTGAGTCCATCTAATGAGGTAGAAACATGAAAGAGATGATGCAACCAATGCTGGAACTACCACAAGCAGCAGAGAAAAAGGGGAGGAAATTCCCTGGCTTCTTCCTTTCTCCCCTCTCCAATATTCTATCAGTAGTTCCCATTGGCAGAACCCATCAGGAAACCACAGGGCAAGAGATCCTGGCAAATGGAGTTCTTTATGAAACAGAACAGAGCATGGGAAAATTAGGACCTAAGGAAAGATTAGCAGCTGTTGGGCAATCGCTGTTTTCCAAGAATATGAAGTCTTTTCCTTACAAATAAGTTAAGGAGGGAGCCTAGTGAGACTCACTATAGAGATAGTTCATTTCAAACTGTGTTGTTTTAATACAGCCATTGGGTCTTAATCTATGAGATAGTGGAGGGATCACTCCCTTCTTTCCAAGCTTTCTTTAAAAAAATGAAACTTACCTATGACTCTCAGTTTGTAACTCCATATTCTTAAATTTGTTCTATTCCATTTTTTGCTTCCCTTATGTAGATTCTCAATTTTTCTTTTCATTGTTGAGATTTTTGGTCACTGGGTCCATATCTGAGCCAAGGTTTATAGTTGATGGCTCCAGTTCAAGGGTGGAGAAAACATAATTGGTCATGTTATGAGAGAAGTTGGCTGAAGCATGTCTCAAAGTGTTCTCATCCTTCTCACCACCAGTAACCTTGTATCCGTTCTGGCTTTAAGTAATATTACCCCTGACTAAAAGTGACTTATCAATAGGGATTATTAATAAGTCTCAATATAACAAAAACCTAGAAAAAGATAGTTTCTCAGTTTGTTAATGTAGCATCTTGATAATAGCAGAGCTTTGGTTTGACCTTTGTTGGCTTCCCCTCATTGTCCCAAAATGGCTGCCACAGCTCCAAACATCACGTCCTCATACATCCATGCCTCTTTTGGAAAACGAAGAGTAGGAGATTGATACTCTTCAGCCTCTATTTCTTTTCACCATAAATAAAAATTATCCTAAGAAGACTCCCAGAAGACTTATCTTTGTTTGGCTAGGCCTGGGTCAAATTCTTACCTGTAAACAAATTCCTAGAGTAACAGAATGAGATCTCAGAGCCTGATATTAGGGGCAGTTTCAACTTCACCCACTTGAATAAAATATCTGTTCTGATAGCAAGGAAGAAAAGGAGCATGGCTGCTAGGTAGGAATTGTTCACAGTGTGGTATGACCTCTAACTTTTGGAACCCTCTAGTGGTGCATCTACATCAACATTAGGTCCTGGAATTGATGACAGGAAAGAGAAAACTTCTCTTGTAAAGTCTCATAGATAATCTTGAGAGGAGAAAACAGTACATGTCTCTGGAATGGAGCTTTTCTCCTTAGATTGGTGGGACAATGAAAGTGAAGCTCCAAAAAGATTGTTCCCTTGTGCTCCTCTCCACCCAGCATTAAGGCCAGAAGGCTGGAAACCCCACAGCAGAGAGCTTGGAGGAAGGTTGACAAGGGTCATTGCATCCCAACCACCCACCCCACCCCAGATCCTCTGAATAGCTCAAGGTCATGAGCAGCACAAGCACGCAGCTAGAAATCAGGAAACCTCATATCTCAATTATCGGGCCAACTCTGCCCCAATGACATTCACACTAGGTCGGTTCTGTGGTTCCTTCCAACAGGGGTGTTCAAGACTCCGTGATCCTTCTATAAAGCCAAAGGCCTCAGAACAAAAATGAATAATTATATAAAAAAGGAAACGATACCATTCAGGGGCCTAAGATCCAAACTTTCTAAAAAGATTAAAACAAGGCCTCTCTGATCAAACTGGAGAAGGACCGTGGAAAAAGGCTTAGTAGGGGCAAAGACCTGATTGGATATGGGATTCCTTTTCCAGGGACCTGCGCTGGATTATCGAGCCCTAGCTACTCTGATAGCTGGGTTCTCAGGTAGCCCAGGGGCCACAGGCAGGCATCACTGAGGATGCCTGTGAGTGACTGGAATTGCTTGTGCCCATCTGATTCCTGTGGATGCCATTTCTACACTTGTGGAGTGGTATGAGCTTTGTGCTTAAACAAACATGGATTCAGTCTAAGCTGTACCACCTAACCCCTACATGACTGTAGACAATTCCTTAACCGCATGACCCCATGCCTTTTTTAACTGCTTAAATGGTATAACAACAGAACCTGACTCATGCAGTTATTACAAGGATTAAATGAGATAATGCACGTGAGGTGGCATTCAACAAGTGGTAACTGGGATTATATTTGTGCATGGCTCATTCTTTTGTCAGATGCATCACGTCTTCAAGAGACAGCATAGCAGAGTGGTTAAGAACACTTTTCAGGGGCTCTAGAGCAGATCCCAGCAGAATGCCCTTGGGTACATACTAAGTTTTCTCCACCCTATCTATAAAATGGGGCTAACAATCCACATCCTCACAGAGGATATGCCTCACAGGGCCATTGCAAGGATTAAATGAGATACTACCTTTTAAAGCCCTTAAGACAGTGTCTAAAAGTGTTTCTAATATTGTTAGCATTGCATATGATTCATAAAATAAATAAATAAATAAATAAATAAATAAACCAAAAAGGTTAAAACCCCTACTCCAGCTAGAAAGTTCGTGAGAAAGTTCAGGTAGCTCTTTAATATCAAGGGTATATATATTTTCTACCAATGGGAGGCACTCCTGCCAGATTCAAGCCTGTATTCTTATATATGTCCAGGTCCCAAGCTGGAGTCTACACCAAGGTCTAGGAGCTGCATGAGCCCCAAATGTAAGGCTGGGGTCCAAGTGGGGAAGATGAGAGGAAAGAACATAAGGTGAATAGGAAGGGCTGCTGTGCCCAAAGTCCACTGCTAGCTCAGACAGTTGATAAATATTTGATGAATGAATGAATGAATTGCATTGAACCCAAAGTGAATGAGCACAAGCAGACAGGAGATTCTACCTGGCTTTTGATGTTAATCTGTTAAACTCACCCTATTTTACAAAGAAGAGAAAAGCCTTTGGTTATTTTCCTGATTGTAAGAGCTCTTCACAGTTCTGTTATGTGGACTGAGTCTGCCTAGTATTAATTATCACCAAGGCTGGTAGGTCCAAGAAGGCACCCATGAAAAAGTATGCAGCATTCAGCTAAAAGTACATTGTTTTTACAACAAATGTAATTTTCTTTTCTTTTTTTTTTTAAACATTGCTTAAGTTTAATGTTTATTTCCCCAAGACAGCCTAGCCTGCACTCTACTTGGATAAATTTTATAAGCTAGTTTTCTGCTGCTTCTAGTTTTAAACTTTAACCATGTTTCTGATGACAAGGAATGCTGCAAAAATACTCTAGTTCAACAAAGAGTTATGATCACAAAATAATTTTTATCCGTTCTACAGTGTTTCAGGTTTACCAGTTGATTTTTAAACACAAAGTATAGATAGATGCTAATGGTGCCTAATCTGGTATGTTTCTTATAGCAAACTGTTGTTCATGCAACACTTGTGCTCAAAGGGGAAGGCACAGGATTTCCTACAATGAGCCACCTTATAAAGAGTTCTTTTTGTACAAATTAATTTATGTCACATTTAATTTAGTGTGCATAACCTCAAAACTGAGGTATTATTCCAATTGTATTTTTAAAACTTGCATAAAAGTTATGCAAGTGGTTTTTATAAATTGTAATTTTCGATGATAGACACATTCTGAACTCAGAATTGTAAGTCAGAGTTCTTGCACTCTCTTTTAAAATTTATTTTTCAATTACAGTTGACATATAATAGTATATTAGTTTCAGGTGTACAGTGCAGTGGTTAGACATTTATATAACTTACAAAGTGATCCCCCCATAAGTGTAGTGCCCACCTGGACCATGCATAGTTATTACAACATTATTGACTATATGCCCTACACTGTACTTTACATCCTTGTGACTATTTGGTAGTGCCAATATGTACTCCTTAATTCCTCCACCTTTTCACCCTGCCCCCCAACCCTCCCCTCATTTGGCAACCTTCAGTTTGTTCTCTATATCTATGAGTTTGGTTCTGTCTTATCTGTTCATTTATTTTGTTTTTTTAGATTGCACATATAAGTGAAATCATATGGTATTTGTCTTTCTGTCTGATTTATTTCACTTAGGAAAATACCCTCTATGTCCATCCATGTTGTCACAAATGGCAAGATTCCATTCTTCTATATGGCTCAGTGGTATTCCAAGTTCTTGCACTTTAAGACTAAAGCTTCAATATTACAAGAAAGCCCTTTGTCCTTTTTAGCAAGTAGACTCAGCTGAAAACCAAGATAGAGACTTGATTTAGATTTAACCTCAGTTTGAAAGGAATGGGTATGTAACATCTGCTGTCTTTTCCTCATCTTTCTGAAACAGGGGGCTGTCCTCACAAAGCATGATAAACAACACACAAGGACCTATTAACAGCAGGCCAGAACAGACATTCCTGTTTTTGTTCTAATTCCCAGACAAACTGAATTTAAAAACATGAGGTACTTAATTTTCTGCTTCCTCAGCCATTTCAGTTATAATGTCCAGCCAAGACCTAACTAAAGAATTTGCAGCTTACATTCTTCTGCTTCCTCTATGCCAGGTAGGGTACCTCCATCACAGCAATACTGGCATTTCAGGTCTGATCATTCTTTGTGGTCAAGAGCCATCCTGTACACTGTGAGGTGTTGAGCACCATCCAGACCTCCACCCCTAGATGCCAGTAGCATCTCCTGCCCCACACTGTAACCACCAAAAATGTCTCCAACCATTGCCAGAGTCCCTGGGAGCAAAATCACACCCAGTCCAAGAACACTGCTCTACACCATAGCAAAGAATTTGGACTCTGATCCGCCCAAAAGCAAAAAAGCTTTTCAGTGAGCACAATTAGTTTGACTTCAGGTGTTTCAGATTCAAGTTATGCACCATACCTGCCCACCTCTCTACCCTTCCCCTCTCAGTTTCAGCAGTAACTTCCCATCATGTCTTTTGCAGAGATCACCCCCTCGAAGACAACCAAAGGCAATAAAGAGGTGAGTGGAAGCTAAGTCCTGGAACCTAGCCTGGTAACAAATATTTACAAAGCCCAAGCTAGCAAATGGTGTTAGGAACTATATATTATATGAGTACTACATGTTATATATTGATACATCATATGCATGATATATAGGGTCTGGCACAAATAATGCCCCTTTTTATTACAAAATCATAAGCATGTAATTCTGTAACATAATATTACACTCAAGCACATCATATGACATTTTAAATGAAATATTCAAATTAAAACTATAAATTATTACTCCCATATTATTACCCTACCAACCACACTCAGGCAGGTGTTACTTCTGCCGGACCCTGTATATTTTAATATATAATGTATGTTCATTACAATGTAATGTGTGTTAACTATAACATAATATTATAATGTAAAACAATTTATATTATATATAACTATGATATATACATATATTATAGTTGATCCTTGAACAGCATAGGGACACTGAACTCCCCATGCAGTTGAATTTATTTATTTATTTTTAGAGAGAGGAAGGAGAAAGAGAGGGAGAGAAACATCAGTGTGTGGTTGCCTCTCACGTGCACCCTATTGGGGACCTGGACATGTGCCCTGACTGGGAATCGAACCAGCGACTCATTTGTTCACAGGCCAGCATTCAATCCACTGAGCCACACTAGCCAGGTCCCATGTATGACTTTTGATTCCCAAAAAACTTAGCTACTAATAGCCTGCTCTTGACCAAAAGCCTTACTGATAACATAAATAGTTGATTAACACATGCTTTGTATGTTATGTCTATCATATACTGTATTCTCACAATAACATAAACTAAAAAAAGAAAATGTTACTAAGAAAATCATAAGGAAGAAAACATACATTTACAGTATTTACTGAAAAAATTCACATATAAGTAGCCCTGGCCAGGTGACTAAGTTGGTTGGAGCATTTTCCCAATCACCAAAAGGTTGTAGGTTCGATCCTCACTCAGGACACATACTTAGGTTTCAGGTTCAATCCTTGGTCAGAGCATGTACAAAAGACAACCAATTAATGCTTCTCTTTCACATCAATGTTCCTCTCTCTCTTCTCTCTCTCCTCCTTCTTCTCTCTCTAAAAGTCAGTAAACAGCCCTGGCTGGTGTAGCGCAGTGGATTGGGCGCGGGCTGGGAACCAAAGGGTCCTGGTTCAATTCCCAGTCAGGGCACATGCCTGGGTTGCAGGCCAGGTCCCCGTGAGGGCCATGTGAGGGGCAACCATACATTGCTGTTTCTTTCCCTGTCTCCTTCCCTTCCCCTCTCTCTAGAAATAAATAAAAATTAAAAAAATCTTTAAAAGCCAGTAAACATATCCTCAGTGATGATAAAATTCACATAAATGGACCTTGCAGTTCAAACCACATTGTTCAAGGGTCAACTGTATACCACTATATTTATTGCTATATGTATATCCCTATATATCTCACTACAGAGATGATAGATAGGTAGATAGATAGATAGATAGATAGATAGATAGATAGATAGATAGAAAGAAAAAGTGTGTGTGTGTGTACTGCCCTCTAAAGAAAAGACCTGTCCCAGACCAAAAAGATAGACTAAACAAGACTGTATCAAGATATGCTAAGCTGCTGCATGCAACAAAGGGGCCCAAATATTCAATGGCTTTCAAAAGATAGATCTTTATTACTTTCTGAGTTAACAGTCCAGAAGTGAGCAGTCTAGGTTGGTGAAGGGATTCCGCTCTGTGAGGCCATTAAGCATGCCCACATTCTTTCCATACTATTGCTTCACCCTGGCATCTTGTCCTCAACTGCGCGGTCAAAGCTGGGTTGCTGCAATGTTGCATTCTTACCAGTAGGGAGAGGGGAGAGGGAGTCCAGAGCAAGTTGTCTGGAGTGCAGGGTGAAGAGGGGACAGTGGAGAGATGGGATGTAACTACGTGATCACTCTATGACATGCTAATAAGGATGTGATCGTTTCTTAGTGACATGTCTTTTTTTTAATTTTTCAATTATTGTTGACATACAATGTTATATTAGTTTCAGGTATACAACATAGTGATTAGATTTTACATAACTTCTGAAGTAATCACCCTATAAGTCTAGAACTTATCTGACACCATACGTAATTATGATATTGTTGACTGTATTCCGTATGCTGTACTTTTCATCCCTGTGACTGTTTTTAGAATTCGCAATATGCACATCTTAATTACTTCCCCTTTTTTCCACCCATTCTGCAACACTCCTCCCATCTGGCAACCCTCAAAATGTTCTCAAAAAGTTTGCTTCTGTTTTGTTTGTTTATTTTGTTTTTTAGATTCCACATATAAGTGAAATCACATGGCATTTGTCTTTCTCTAACTTATTTCATTTAGCATAATACCCACTAGGTTCATCCATGTTGTCACAAATGGCAAGATCTCATTCCTTTATATGGGTGAATAATATTCCATTATATGCACCACATCTTTGTCTGTTGATGGGCACTTACGTTGCTTCCACATATTGGTAATAATGCTGCAATAAACATAGGGTGCTTATGTTTTTTCAAATTAGTATTTTGGATTTCTTCAGATAAATACCCAAAAGTGGAATTGCTGGGTCGTGTTTTTAATTTTTTGAGAAACCTCCATATTGTTTCAGATAGTGGCTGCACCAATTTACAATCCCACCATCAGTGCATGAGGGTTCCCTTTGTTCAGACACATTTCTTTTTTTTATACTAAAGATTTTACTTACTTACTTACTTACTTACTTATTTATTTATTTATTTATTTATTTATTTATTTATTTTTAAAGAGAAGGGAAGGGAAAGAGAAAGAAGGGGAGAGAAACTTCAATGTGTGGTTGCCTCTCTCATACCCCCTACTGGGGACCTGGCCCACAACCCAAGCATATGCCCTGACTGGGAATCAAACCAGTGACTCTTTGGTTCTCAGACCTGCACTCAATCCACTGAGCCACACCAGCCAGTGCAATCAGAGACATGTCTTAAAGTGACAACCCATAAATTGCATATATGCCAAACCTAACTGCAAGGGAGGTCTGTAGCTGGGCAACATGGCCCAGATAAAAGTTGAAGAACTCATTCAATTACTGAAAGGAATATGGGGAAATGGATATTGCAGGACCGTTAAAAGAGAGAGAGATACCAAGAAAGTACCTGTTAGGTAGTAATCATTTAGTGTCTATAAACCAACTCCAAATTTTAACAAAAAGAATCCAAGCCTATGAGAACATCTAATTGAGTAGAACGGGCTCGTTCCTGCCTCTGCCCTTTCTACTGCAGAGGGACGGCCTACGCCTTGCCCACCCAGGCTCCAGGCCTCCAGGTACATGCTGTCCTTGCCAACTGAAGCTGCTTTCCCCAGTTCATAACCTGGTTGGCTCCCTGCCACCCTTCTTTGCTCAAGACTCAATTCAGGTGTCACATTCTCCTGGTCAGCCTCCCTAAACAACCTCCATCTGAGTTAACATCCCCTTCTTCACATTCTTATGGTGGGAGGCTGTGGAGGTTAGAAGTGTAGACGGGGGTTCAAATCCTAGAACTGCAGTGGCAAGTGACATAGGCAAAAGACACAGTTTCTCCGTGTTAGAGTTCTCCAGGGAAACAGAAGCAATAGGAGATATAACTATAAAGGGATTTATTATAAGAAGTTGGCTCATGTGATTATAGAGGCTGACAGGTCCCAAGATCTGCAGTTGGCAAACTGGGGACCCAGGAGAGCAGATGGTATAGTCCCAGGGACCTGAGAACGAGGAGAGTAGAAGGCCTGAAGGCTTGAAATATTGGAAGAGTTGATGGACGTTTCAGTTTGAGTCTGAAGATAAAGCAAAAACAAAAACCAGTGTTCTAGCCCAAGGCAGTTGGGAAGGGGGATCAGGCAGGAGGAGATTCCCTGTTCTATTCAGGCCCCCATCTGACTAGATAAGGGCTATCCACCTGAGGAAGGACCATCCGCTCTACTCAGTCTACCCCTTCGAATGTTAATTTCATCCAGAAACAACTAAAATATGCTTCACCAAATATCTGTGCACCCCATGGCCCAGTCAAGCTGACACATAAAGCAAGCCATCACACTCTCAAGAGTTTATTTACACATCTGTACAATGGGGGTAACAATGGCCCCCACCTCCTTGGATAGACAGGAAGTTCAGATGAAATCACATCGTGTGGAGCACTCAGCACAGTGAGTGGTTCAGAGGTCACATTCCATCCATGTCATGCACGTCACTTCCAGCAGAACAACAGCATCGACACAGTGGGTCACCCCAGAGACTGTGAGCTTCTTGAGGACAGGAATAAGACCACGTCCTCACTGGGAGTTCAACGAATGTTCATTGAAGTAATAAATAATCATGTAATTAAAAGGGACATTTCATTATAAAATGTATTGCCAGGTTCCTCAAAAAGCTAAACATAGAATTACCATGTGCCCCAGCAACTCCACTTCTATGACTATACCAAGAGAATTGAAAGGAGGGATTCAAGTACATATTTGCACATCCATGTTCACAGCAGCACTATTCACAATGGCCAAGAGGTGGAGACAACCCAAATGTCCCCAACAGATGAATGGATAAACAAATGTCATCCATCCACATGGTGGAATGTTATTCAGCCATAAAAAGGAATGAAGTTCATGTTATAATGTGGGTGAACCTTGAAAACATGCTGAAAGAAACAAAGCACAAAAGATCATATAATGTATGCTTCCACTTATATAAAATGTCTAGAATAGACAAAGCCACAGAAATAGAAAGCAGATATTTCAGGCTGATGAAATGTTTTGGAACTAGACAAAGGTGGTGGTCATACAATATGGTGAGTGTACTAAGTTGCCACTGAATTATATACTTTAAAGGGATGAATTTGATGTTGTGTGCACTTCACCTCAATTTAAAAAAAAAAAAAAAAGCTTGGCCAGAAAAAAGGTAGGTGCAAAGTCATCGTGCTGGGTAAGATACTACAATGGCAATTCTGAAGGGCCAATACTTTGGTGCCTACTCTGTACAAACAGGCTTAAACCAAGAAGATTTAAGTTGTCATTTTGAGGAGAAAGAAAGATCTCCTATATCAGGCAGAGAGGGAGAGCAGATCAGCATTTCCATGAAGACTCAAACTGAAAGAACAAGACATTAAGAAGGTTTACGACCTGACTGGTGTGGCTCAGTGGATTGAATGCCAGCCTGTAAACCAAAAGATCGTGGGTCCAATTCCCAGTCAGGGCACATGCCTGGGTTGTATGTCAGGTCCCCAGTGGGGGGCACATGAGAGGCAACCACACATTGATGTTTTTATCCATCTCTTTCTCCTTCCCTTACTCTCGATCTAAGAATAGATAAATAAAATCTTTTATTTTTAAAAAAAAAAGGTTTATGAGAGCCCCAGTTCTAAATGTTCCTCTTATCCTTAAGTATCACTCTGCTTCAAGTTCTTTGGCATGATAGCATTTTCCTCTTCAGACCATACATTCACCCAGTACATGAATACTTATTGAGCACCTACTATTTGCCGAGGACTATTTTAGGTGCTGAGAAACAGCTGTGAACAAGACAAAGTCCCTATCCTGATGAGACTTAACGTCTAGTACTTAAAAAGACACACGAACCCCTGGGAGCTTGTTAAAGTGCGGGTGGGGATTTAGAACACCAAGAGTCTGCATTTCTGTCATGCTCCCAGGGGAGACTAACACTGCTGGTCCAAGGACCACACCTGAGTACAAGGATCTGGGGATCAGCATAAAAATAGTCTTCTAATGGCTACGTGGAAAAAAATGAAACTCGAGCACCAACTTACACCATACACAAAAATAAATTCGAGGTGGATAAAAGACTTATAAAATATAAGTCGTGACACCATAAAAGTCCTAGAGGAAAACATCAGAAGGAAAATCTCAGACATTCCATGCAGCAACATCTTCAATGATATGTCTCCTAGAGCAAGGGACATAAAGGAAAGAATAAACAAATGGGACCTTATCAAAATAAAGAGCTTCTGTGGGACTAAAGAAAACAGTATTAAAATAAAAAGAGAACCAACAGTATGGGAAAACATATTTGCCAATGATACCTCAGACAAGGGTTTGATCTCCAAAATATACAAAGAACTCACCTGACTCCACTCCAGGAAGAAAAAAAAAAAACACTTAAAAAATGGGCAAAAGACATGAACAGACACTTCTCGAAAGAGGACATACAGAGCGCCCAGAGACATATGAGAAGATGCTCAACATCACTTGCCATCAGAGAGATGCAAATTAAAACCACAATGAGATACCACCTCACACCAGTCAGAATGGCCATCATCAACAAAGGAACAGATAACTGTTGGAGGGGATGTGGAGAAAAGGGAACCCTACTGCACCATTGGTGGGAATGCAGACTGGTGCAGCCACTGTGGAAAACAGTACGGAATTTCCTCAGAAAAATAAAAATGGAACTGCCTTTTGACCCAGCAATTCCGCTACTGGGATTATACCCTAAGAGCCCTGAAAAACCAATTCAAAAGGACCTATGCAATCCAATGTTCATAGCAGCACAATTCACAATAGCCAAGTGCTGGAAACAACCTAAGTGCCCATCTACAAATGAGTGGATCAAGAAACTATGGTACATTTACACAATGGAATTCTATGCAGCAGAGAGGAAGAAGGAACTTATACCCTTTGCAACAGCATGGATGGAACTGGAGAGCATTATGCTAAGTGAAGTAAGCCAGGTGATGAGGGACAAATACCATATGCTCTCACCTTTAACTGGAACATAATCAACAAAAGAAAAAAGCAAGAAAAACATAACTAGAGACATTGAAATTAAGAACAATCTAACAATAGCCAGAGGGAGGGGACAATGGGGAAAGGGATTTTCAGGAACCACTATAGAGGACACAGGGACAGAACCAAGGGGGAGGAGGAAGGCAGGGAAGGGAGGTGGGGTTGGAGGGGGAGGAGGGAGGAGAGGGGAGAGGATGCAGACAAATGTAATTGAAAAACAATAAAGTAATTATTTAAAAAATGGAAAAAAGATAGTCTTTTAACTCAATTATGTTTCACTTTTTTTATTGTTGTTCAGTTACAGCTTCCCCACCTTTCACCCCTCCCTGTTGCTCTCCCCACCCCATCCCCCCACCCCACAGTCAATCAACCCCTATTGTCTGTGCCCAGGAGTCCTCTATTCCTGTTTCAATTTTTAGAGCTTCCCCTTGGCCACTGTTCTTCTCCACCCACTGGTCCATCCCTTTGCTACCCGTCACAGACAAATGTCTTGATTTTAAAAGGCCAATTAGCAGAGTGAGGGGGTAGTAAAGGGTAGAGGAAGTTGAGTATTATGGTGATGGGAGGAGGTTTGACTGTGAGGGGTGGGCACACAATGCAATATACAGATGATGTATCATAGAATTGTACACTTGAAACATATAATTTCACCTACCAGTGTCACCCCAATAAACTTAATCGTAAAAAATAAAAGTAAAAAGGTGAGTTAGAGTGCCTTCTGAGCTACGTCTACTTCAGAGTTTCTCTCTACAGTATTGCTGTGCTATAATACTCAAGACTGGGCCATTCTTTGCTGTGGGCTGTCCCATGCGTTAGAGGATGTGGAGCAACATCGCTGGCCTCTACCCACTGGATACCACAAGCACCCCTCAGGGGCAACAGTCATAAATGTCTCCAGACTTTACCCAGTGTCCCCATTGGGGGGTCAAAATTGCCCAGGTTGAGAACTACTGGTCTATTTCTAACAAACTTACCCCTTTGCCGTTGATAAAAGAGGTTAGCAGTAATTAACCCTAATCCTGTATTTACCAGGCACAGACATGCAGCATATCTCTTAACTCATCTAATCTTGCCAAAAACTTTATTGGGTCCTTTTACTGTTCCCTCGTAAGGTAGGGAAACTGAGGCACAGCCAGTGACTGTAGAGTCAGGATTCAAACCGGGTCCTCCGGCTTCAAAGCCTGCTTTCTTGTGCTTTCTACTGTTCCTCGAGATTGTGGGGACTGATAAGAGCGGGTGGTGATGGTGATGATGATGATGATTGATATCTTTAAAGCTACAATGGGTTGTTGAAGATTTTGAGTCACGGCTCACCAACAAGACTCTGTGGAGAACGGGACAAAAGAGAGAAGTCGCGTCCAACGTCACGTCTGTTCTGCAGACGGTGGAATCGACTGTTCTGAAAATTGCCCTGAAAGCCCCAGACCAAGAAATCCAGAAAGTTCACAGCAGCGCTATGGGTAAGGAGACAAGAAGGCCTGATACCCACAGGGCAGGGGTGGGGGTGCTGGTCACCAGCTGGGGTCTGGATTAAGCAATTAGAAAAATATATAAATATACTGCATGAGTCTATTTATGTAAAATGCAAACTAATCTATAGTGACAGGGAGAGGTGGGTGGAAGGGTGAATATTTGGGAAACTTGGGGGTCATGGAAATGCTCACTACCTTGATTGTGGTGGTGGTTGTACAGGTGAATACACCGATAAGATTCGTAGGTTGTACATGTTGATGTACAATCAATTACACCTCCAGAGAGCTGTTAAAAAAAATTGTCAGTGGTTTCTAATCCTGAGTCTGGGATTTGGGCTTAAAAATATTTTTTAAATCTAGTGCCTGCATAACCTAGTGGCACATGTTAGAAGAAACATCTTACTACATATTTTAAAAAGGAAAATCCTTTTGCCCTGGCCAGGTGGCTCACCTGATTGGGGTGTCTTCCCATACACCAAAGTGTTACGGGTTCAAGTCCGGTCAGGGCACGTAACTGGGTTTTGGGTTCAGTCCTAGTCGTGGTGCATTCAGGAGGCAATCAATCAATATTTCTCCCTCACATCAATGTCTCTCTCTCTCTCTCTTCCCCTTCCTCTCTCTCTAAAATCAATGAACGTGTCCTCCGGCGAGGAGTTTTAAAAGATGAAAATCCTCTAATTGCACTTGTCATACACGTTCCATGACCATGTGAGATGACATTAGTTAACTTGACTGTGGTCATCATTTTGTTAGGTATACGTGTGTAAAATCATATGCACACCTTAAAGACACAATTTTTATTTTTAAAAAAACAAATAAAATGCCACAGCAAAACCAAGTATTAACTTTTTAATTAGGAAAAACATCAACAAAACTACACTGAGACCAGCCCAATCAGCCCACAACCCAGTCTTCCAGTCCTGTGCCTGCGAGGCACCTGTCTGATGAAGAGACACATGTGTGTTGTGTATGTGACCTTTTACACACCGTTGCACAGCCTGCTTCGTCACTCCTTGTCTCACTAACATCTTTCCATGTAAACTGTATTCAGCATCGTTACCTACATTACTGTCTTCAAGTGACTTACAGGCTTGCTTTGTATGAGAGGGAGTACATAATTTATTTTCCTGTCCTGGGAAATGGGGGTTTTTACCAAACAATCCTGTGATAAAGACCATTAAAAATTTATCTATGTGTACTTGTTAGGCATTTTCTTAGGATAAATTTGTAAAGGAAGAGTTGTTAGGTCAAGAAGAAAAAACATTTTGGACTTTTGATACATATCAGTATTTTGGCCTCCAGACATGTTTGCTGTGTTTTTATTGAGCTCGGGGAAACCAAAGGATTGGTGTATGCCTAGCTATTCTTGTTTTACCAACCTGGCTGATAAAATATGCTCTATAAAAGTAATAATAATAAAAATTAATTAAAAAGATAAAATTAAATCTAGTGCCTAACCATCTTGGAAACTGGAATCTGGACACTTTCATTCTAAATTAAACCATTTTCCAAATTACAGGTAACTCTCACCTTTCCTGATCTTGCCAGGTTCTAACTGGCTGATCAATAACTGGTGCCCTTACCTCAGCAGGCTTTAGTCTCCTCATCTATAAAATGGGGTATTAGTAGTGCCTGTAATGTACTTAGATCCAGAGCTGATAACTACAATTTTGATTATTTTATTTTCCATCTGTTACTATGAAATTTTATTTCAGTAGCATTCTTTTTTTATATTCCAATGATGGTATCATTCTTGTTATTCTGTTACTTGCCTGCTTAACTTTTTAAACATATACAAAAGGGGACATAATTAACACCCTGCTGCATCCATCACCAAGTTCCAACTCACGCAGCCAGTTTTCTTTTTAAGCTAAATCTTTTCATTGAGCTTGTTTCTTCATTGCAGTCCTCCCATGACTTACAAGGACCCTTAACTTCTGAACTACAGTTTCCTCATTTGAATAAGGCCCCTCGTGGGGTTATATGAGGCTTCCAGAAGATGACAAGGCATAAAGCTCTTAGCCCAGTGCCCGGCACTGCCTACACACTCAGTAAACGCAGCCCGTTCGTGTTGCTGTGCACATTTTTAAAGGTTATTATAACGGTAAACTTGCCTGATGCTTTTCTCAACAGCTATTGAAAGTCGAGTCGTTACAGACAGTTGCTCCAAGGAAAGAAAGATCTTCAACTTCAACGTCCAAATGAACTCACTGGACATCGATTGCAATGACATCATCCAGGGAAACACACAAGGTACATGTGGTGGCTGCATTCAGAATCCCTAAGACCATACAGCAGTATCACTGTGTGAGTCATGAGGAAATATCCCAACAGGCTCCTACCCGATAGGTTTGTTACCCTAAGGTTGTGTCATTTGAGACTTTTCCTTAAAAAAAAAAAAATGACATCTTCCCAAAGCGGAAGCTTTCTATTCTTCAGCATGGAAGAGACTTCTCTGAAATTTGGGTGCTGTTCTGTCCGTGTCTCACTTGGGTTCACCCAGAAGCAGTTTCTAGGACAATTGTAAGGGGTTCCAGTGTAAGCAGTTTGTTCAGGAGGTGATCCCAGGAAGCAGCAGTAAGTGTATTAAGGTTCCTCAGAGAAACAGAACCAAACAAATGTGTGTGTGTGGAGAGAGACAGAGACAGGTTTCAAGGAACTGGCTCATATGATGGTGGAGGCTGGCAAACCTAAAGTGTAGCCAGGGAAGAGCTGAGGATGTAGGTCAAGTCCACAGACCGTCTGGAGACAGGATTTCCTCTTCCTCAGGGGAGGTCAGTCTTTTGCTTAAGAACTTCCTCTGATTGGATGAGATCCACCCACATGGTAGAGGATGATCTGCTTCACTCAAAGTCTGACTCTTGAAATGTTCTTCTCAAGGCTCATCCATGCTGCTGCAAATGGCTGAGTAGTATTCCATTGTCTGTATGTACCACATCCTCATTATCTGTGCATGGACCTTGAGACCAGCATGCTAAGCAAAATAAGTCAGAAAAAAGCTAAGAACCATATGATTTCACTCGTATGTGGGACATAAAACTCGAAGTCATAGACACAGACAACACTATGGTGGTTACCAGAGGGAAGGGGAGAGGGATAGTAAAAAGTAAAGGGGGTCAAATATGTGGTGATGGAAGATGATTTGACTTTGGGTGGTGGGCACACAATGCAGTGTGCTCGTGTACTATAGAAATGTACACTTGAAACCTATATAATCTTATTAACAACTAATGTTACCCCAATAAATTTAATTTAAAAATAAAATAAGCTATCGCTATAAAAATTCAAGTGAAAAAATTATTTTTTTAAAAAAAAGATTAATCTCATCTAAAAAATACCTTCACAGCAACATCCAGACTGGTGTTTGACCAAATATCTGGGTGCCACAGCCTTGCCACGGTGACACATTAAACTAACCACCCCAGCTGGGGAGAGAGGAAGTAAGGGAAGAAAAGGTGGTCAACACGGGCATTGTTCTAATATGTTTGTGAACAGGTTACTGCCAGTGGTAACGGGGCTCAGTCCCACCGAGTTAGCCCATTCAAGGAGAGGGAACTGGGCCATTTATCCACGTGCTCTGATTTTCATCACCAGGTGAGGGGCCGTCTGAGGAGTTAACTTCCAGACCCTTCCAGTCTGCCCTGGGTGCAGGTCAAACATTCACTTTGGGAAAGCTTCCAGGCAGAGTCTCAGCTGCTTGAGGTGGAATCCATCAGCATGTAAAGAAAACAAGAGTGCGCCTGCCACAGCCTGCACACGAGGAGTAGAGTTTTACTATCATTGTCCAGTATCAGCAGCCTCTCTGATTTTATTTGAGGGAGAGGCAAGAAATGAATTCAGCTTTGTTGGTGTCACATTGTCTAGTCATTTTTTTCTTTTTTTCCTTTTTCAATTACAGTTGACATGCAGGATTATATTAGCTTAGGTGTACAGTGTAGTGGTTAGACATTTATATAACTTACAAAGTGACCCCCCCCATAAGTCTAGTATCCACATGACCACACATAGTTATTACAACATTATTGACTATATTACCTGTGCTGGACTTTACATCTCTGTGACTATTTTGGGTTTTTTAAAAGATTGTATTTATTTATTCTCAGAGAGAGGAGAAAGGAAGGAGAAAGAGAGGGAGAGAAACATCAATGCGTCATTACCTCTCACGTGACCCCTACTGGGGACTTGGCCTGCAACCCAGGCTTGTGCCCTGACTGGGAATTGAACTGGCGACCCTTTGGTTCACAGGCCGGCACTCAATCCACTGAGCTACACCAGCCAGGGCCCCTATGACTATTTTGTAACCACCAAAACTCTCTGATTTTTTCAAGAGAAACCAAAAATTAGGTTATTTGCATGAAAACCTCTGATTTTTAAATTTGGCAAGAATACATTTACTCTAACTGCCATATAGCTAAAACTGCTACAGCATGACAAATAGGGTGTTGAAATCCAATCATGTAAACATGGGTACAGCTGTCTGTACTATTCACCAACAATCCCAAAGGAAAGACAGTAAACCACAGACAACAAACCACTTTCTAATCTGAGAAAATGTCAAGAGATAATTAGTTTCTGTCATTTCCTCTCCTCCCCCAAGAAGATTAAGAACTTGAAGCTGCCTCCATTTGAGAAGGGGCCAGGCAGAGGAGGAAAGCCAACTTCCAACCACAAAATTTCATAATTATATTGTCACCATGTTCGTCTGTAACTCACAATTTGTAGAGTATACATGACCTCACAGTGCCAACTAAACAAATCACTTCTTCAGCCCAGTTTGCTCCTCGGTCACGCGTCAGGGTGCTGGGGTCCAGGATATCAACACGTGGATTCAGGAGGACACAGTTCAGCCTCTAACAACTATCTGAGCTGAATTGTTTAAATAAATTACAGACATTGCAGTGTGATTCCACGTCCTCTGAGGAGTGCCTGGCATCGCCATGCCCAGCAGCAGACTATTGACCATATCCTAATGGGCCCTGTATCTCACCTCTGAGCATTTGCATTGGCTGTTTCTCTGCTGGGAATGCCAACCATCACTTCGCTGGGTGAACTTCTCCTCTTCTTTTAATACAGCTCAACTTTCACCTCGTCCATTATTCCTCGCAGGACTGCCCACTTCCCTCACAGCACCCAAGTCAGGCCCTCCTTCCTCTGTGCCACCCCCACCACCGCCCCCAGCATCCTGAACCTGCCTTATCATCCCGTCTCTTCCACTGCACTGTGATTCCTTTCGGGGCAAGAACCATGAATTCTTTCCCTATAAGCAGCGTACATGGAGAACAATAACAAGTGCTCATCAAATTAAATCCACACTTAGGCTGAAGCCTTAACATTACTAATGAGAGAAAAGAATCTATTGGTAGGTGTGTGACAAGCTCACAGAAGGACATTTCTCTGTCCTCAGGCTCTGCAATCCCCCAGTTGTGACAACCAAAAATGCCTCCAGACATTGGCTGGTGTCCCCTGACAGGGCAGAATCACCCTCATTTGAGAATTGCTAGTCTACAGCAACCTTGGAATTTATCTCCAGAGACCATTTTAAGATTGAAAGGGGGTGCTATTAAATTACACCAAGTGTGAACTGGGACTGTGTAGGTAATTGGAGATATGACATACCCTCTCTCCCTCCACCACCACCACCCCTGCCACTGCCAATAAACCATCTCACGGAACAAACCCACAAGGCCAGGGAAACCAACCTTGGAAACCTCTACAGCCACCTTCCTCTTTCCTGCTTGTGATTTGCTCTTATGACAAAATATTGCAGCTTAAAAATAAACAATTTCTAAGCATAAGAACAGGCAAATATACCACCTGCTGGTTTTCCAACCACCTACCACTGTTTCATTCTGACAACAGAAATTGCCATTAACTTAGAGAAACAGAAGTGGCTCTCCTACTTCTGACCCCTGGAGTGAGGCCAGAGGGGCCTGATCAGAGAAACAGCACAGCTAAGCGGCAAAGCTGAAACCCCAGCTGTTGCCCCTGGACTCTTACCTACTCGTTATGTGTGGCCTCTTTGCCATGTGGCATTCTCAGCAGCCACAAAGAATAGTGAAAACTTACTGACATGGAAATATGTTTATAATATTATCAGATAGATAGATAATCTGTTATTTTGCTAAGACTGTCATAACAAAATACCAGAGTAGGTGGCTTAAACAAGAGAAATTTATTGTTTCACAGTTCTGGAGACTGGAAGTTCAAGGTCACGGTGTTGGCAGGGGTGGTTCTGAGGCCTCTCCTCTTGACTTACAAATGGGAGCCTTCTCATTGTGTCTTCTCATGGTCTTTTCTTTACACACACACATCCCTGGTGTATCTCTGTGTGTCCTAATTTCCTCCTCTTATAAGGACAACAGTCAGATTAGGTGAGAATCCACCCTGCAGCCTTATTTTAACTTAGTCACCTCTTTAAAGGCCCTATCTTCAAATAGAGTCACATTCAGAAGTGCTGGGATTTAGGACTTGAGCATATGAATTTAGGAGGGTTGGAGAGGGACACAATTCAACCCATGCAATATCCAATTGGTAAATATGTACATCTCCTGCTAATATATGATAAAATTGTAAATATATAATATACACTATGTATCATATATGTCATATCTAAATATATGATATAAATATATATTAGTCTATTAAAGAATGCCAGATTATGGCAACCCCTTACCTAAGACCCTTCAGTGGCTTTCTATTGACTTGAAGTAAAAACAGAAGTCCTCTCCCCCAATCCCATCACCTCCCTACCCTCCTTGCTGTCCCCTGAACAAGCCAAGCACATCCTTGGCTCCAGTATTTTCCCCCTGCTGCCCCTTCCCTCATGCATCCACATGCCCCTCTTGTTCTTCACTCTGCTATCTGAAAACTCTCTAAAACGCCATCACCTCTCTGTCCACTTACCGCACTCAATTTTCTCCATAGAACTGATCGTTCTCTGATATATACAGCTATTTATTTGTTTGTGCTTTTTGTCTGTTTCCTACACCAGAATTTAAGAGTCATAAGAGCAGAAACTCAGTTTACTTTGTTCCCTGTCATCCCTGGAATAGTGTCTAGAATGTAGTAGGCATTTCATTAAAAAAAAGGGTTGAATAAATAGATGGATGGATAGATAGATATACAGCCTGATGATTTCCATATATGTTATCTATTTCTAGATGGTTTACATATATATAAAACATATAGAAATGAAATGATTGATACACATGTACAGAGATACATGTAACCCAACTATAAATGGGATTTCCTTGAGTCCACTGTCAATCTTATATTTCATCTAAAGATATGTAAAACCAAATTGAAAAGCCTTGAAAACTAAGTCCATCTTTGCTGAAGTCTCTTCAAGGGACAGCAGAGGAAGTGGAATGACATCACACAAGACTTAGTTAACTTCCTAAAAGGCTTCTTTACTGCTGACCCAACCCCCTCTCTTCCTCCTTCAAAATTCCATCTGCCTCTTCTTTGTCCCTCCTGCCACCTTTCATATCATTTTCTTCTGAAGGTAGATCTTTCCCGATGTAAATGATGTAGCTTAACCTCTTTCGGTTTCTCCAGTTTTTCTCATCCCCCAAATTTACCTTACTCAATATTTTTTTTAAAAAAAAGCTTCAGCCCTGGCTGGTGTAGCTCGGTGGATTGAGTGTGGCTGCAAACCAAAGCATCGCCGGTTCAATTCCCAGTCAGGGCACATGCCTGGATTGTGGGCCAGGTCCCCAGTAGGGGGTGTGTGAGAAGCAACTACATATTGATGTTTCCCTCCCTCTCTTTCTTCCTCCCTTCCCTTCTGTCTAAAAATAAGTAAATAAAATCTTTTTTAAAATGTGTAAAAAAAAAAAAAAGGCTTCAGACCCACAAATACAAAGTCAGCCTCAGAATGTGAGAATCCTCCCCTGAAAATTCTCAACTTATTTCAACCCTCATATATGAGAACATGTGTGTACATATATGTGTGTATATATGTGTGCACATGTCTGTATACATCTACACATATACATCATTTTCAAAAGAGGTAAATAATGACTGTCAGGTAAATGTAAATGAATGCATATCAAAGACATTCATAAATTAATGAAGAAACCAACAAAATATTAAGACAAATTCAGTGGCAATTTGAAGAACAGATATACACACACAAACATACTCATCTACCAGACAGTCATGAATACTGCAATCAACACACTAACAGATGCAAAAACTGATTTGTATCCTCCAGGGCAGTACAATGTAATGTTTGAGGTCATATTTTCCGTAGGGCACAAAGCAACTGCATCTCAACCAGACAAAATGCACTTGTGTCTGTAAAAAAACCTATTTGTGCTACTATCGATTTTCTACATGTTATCTTCTGTGCCTACAGAGTTGTGAAATTGCTGGGCAATATAAAGGTGCAACACTCCTACAGAATCAGATAATTCCCAATACTCAGCTCTCCACTGGCTGTCTTAGACATGCAAGTGTATTTAGATACATATGTCTACGCCTAGGAAAAAAAACAGAATTCTAACAGTGATTATCTCAAAATGGTGGAATTACATAAATTTCATTTCATTTTTTCTCTTTTTCATCAAAATTTTATTTATTTTTATAAGAAATAAATTGTAGTGTATCAAATAATGTGACACTCTACAGAAACTGAAATAAAAACCGAACTATACATGTACTGGTATGACTAAATCTTGAAAATATTAACTAGAGTGACAAAAGAAAGTTGCAAAAGGATATCCCAAGTGTTAATTTTTAAACACAGAAAACAGGACTATGTATTGTTACAGAAACGTGCAAATGTAGTCAAATTGCAAAGTATTTATGGAAAGACTACACATCCACTTCAAGTCCACAGTTATTTCTGGAGAAGGAAGTAAAAAATGAAATGGTGGGAGCTTTAGCCATGTCTAAAACATTTTATTTCTTTTAAAAAATTAATTCTGAAGCCAATATGGCAAAATAGTATGTTTAATCTGGGTGTAGATGTCAGTTATACTTCTCTGGGTGTTTAAAATATAAGTTAAAATGTTTTAGGAAATAAAGAAGGTGTTTCACACTGTGCTGGGAGCCCTGTGGTTTCCAGACGAAGTCTCCTGCACAGCCACTCAAGAAATTTAGTGCCTTTTGGAAAAACAAAATAATTAGTGGACAGTTGAATTCTCATCAGCAAGCCAGGGGCTGCATCTGAAATACAAGTTCAGAGAAGGAAGCATGGTAACACTTCCTGAGCTAGAGGCTGGGACGGAGCTGGGTCTTGAGGATGAGTTGGATTTGGGGAGGAAGAATGAACTTACTAGACACACCTGAGCACAGGTGTGGCCACCATGGGAGCATGATGCACCTGGGGAAGGAAAAGGGGCAGAAGGAATGGTGGTGGCACTTTATTTTTCTGTGTTCTCAGGTCCCAGTGCAGTTGCCTTTATTTCATACTCTTCTCTTGGAAATATCATAAATGCAACCTTTTTTGACGAGATGGCTGAGAAAGATCAAGTGTACCTGAACTCCCACATAGTAAGCGTTGCTATTGGACCCAAAAGGAATATATCTCTCTCCAAGACTGTGATTCTGAGTTTTCAGCACATAAAGAAGGTGGGTCAAACCTGCAATTTGAGCTTGCTTGGGTTTCACAGACGTAGATGGAACAATTCGCATAGCCTCCCAGTCTGGTTCTGGACCTGCGCTGTCCCATGTGGTAGCCAGGAACTACCTGTAGCTATTAGGCATTTAAAATGGAGTGGGTCTCACTATATTGGGTGATCCTTGAAGACAGGAACTTTGTTTTTGGCATTTATCATCCAGAGGATACTAAACCTTGGTTCCCCAATCTTTCACCACATCCCCCTGGTGAATAATTAGTTTATAACAGAAACTGTTTCTATTCATCAGATGGAGGAAAGGGAGGAGGGTGAAAGAGTAGCAGGTGAAAGAGGAAGAGGTGGTGAGAAGTCGGTCCCCTTCTTTCATTTCCCCTTCACTTGCCATCATGGCTTGTCAATGGTCATCTCGATAACACCTGTGGTCCCAAGTGGCACAGATTCTCCTGTGAAAGGAAGATGAAAGAACTGGATCATGATGACTGAACACAGAAATAACAAGTAAGGAGAAAGAATGGACTAAAGAAGAGAGATAAAGTGGTGAACACAGTGAGGGATGGTGAGTCCCGCTTGGCGATGGGGATACCATAGCCTGCTAGCTCCTGATCGGTATGCACATTAAAGGTGCCAAGGGCAAGAAAAATTGCTCTATTGAAAAAAAGAAATGGTGGACAGGCAATGGAGACGTAGAGTTGAGAGAGCGTGGGCAGAGAAAAGATTAGGATAGAGTGAAAAATTAAGGGGAACTTTCAAGAAATAATAGAGACCTTACAAGAAAATTTTTTTAATCATTGGAAAACAATAGTTTGCAATTTGCTTTGCAATGTTAACCACTTACCTCAATGTTCCACAAAAGTCTTCAATAAAATTCCTTTTTTTTTGTTCTTGAAAATAATTAATTAGTTAAGTAATTAATTAAAATGTGGCAGGTCTGGATTGATATTTCAAGGACTTAGTATTGTGAAGACTTGGTATTTCTAGATTTCAAAAACTTAGTAAGAAAAAAGCATTCAAACGATCTCTTTAATAATTTTTATATATTGATTTATATTAACATGTTAAGAGAAAGGGACCTAGAGCACCATTCTAGAGAATTATGTCTTTTTTAAACTTACTGATTTTTAAAAGATTTTATTTATTTATTTTTAGAGAGGAAAAGGGAGGGAAAAAGAGAGGGAGGGAAATATCAGTGTTTGGTTGCCTCTCACATGTCCCACAACCCAGGCACGTGCCCTGACTGGGGATCGAACTGGCGACCCTTTGGTTCACAGGCTGGCACTCAGTCCACTGAGCCACACCAGCCAGGGCTAGCTTATTGATATTTTTAGAGAGAGAAAAGAAGAGGGAGAGAGAGAGAAACATCGGTTTGTTGTTCCACGTATTTATCATTCATTGGTTGATTTTTGTATGTGCCCTGACTGGGGGACCTTGGCGCATTGGGACGATGTTCTAACCAACTAAGCTTCTGGCCAAGGCCTGGAATTATGTCTTAACCAGACACATGTATGCTCTGTAGGGATACAACATATGAGATGGGCACACCAAAAGAATATTTACAGTATTTTACCATGTATTTGAATTAAAATTTTAGTCTATTATGTAATAGATTAAATCTATAAAATGAAACACACTATTTTAAATATAGTGAGTTAAATGAAATATATCATTAACATTAATTTGACTTGTTTACATTTACCTTTTTTAATGTGACTAGTAGAAAACTTCAAATTACATTACATTTCAAATTACAAATTACAAAAATAGTATGTGGGAAGGGAGGAGGGGAGGGAGAGGATGCAAATAACTGTAATTGAACAAAAATAAAATAAAATTAAAAAAATAGTATGTGGCTCACATACTACTTTTCTGGGGCAGCATTATTCTAATGCATGGAATTATTTTAGCTGCTGGTACCTCCTACAGATGCAAAATTTGAACTGAGACATAATATTCATTTCTGCACAGAAGGTTGGTATTATTAAGATCACAGAACTCATCAGTAAAAAAACTTTATTTCATCTGTTGCCTTTTCCCATTCTCTGTCCAAACTCTTAAAGACAGGAGGGGGCAATAGCCAGACACAGATGCAGTAAAATTCGTTTGCTCCTTTCCCTTTCAATTCTGTTAAGAAAATAAGAACTGAATGAAATTGTTTGTGACAACATAGCTGGACCTTGAGGGCATTATGCCAAGTGACTTAAGCTGGCAGAGAAAGACAAACACTATATGACTTCACTCAATGTGGAATCTGAAAAAGCCGAACTCAAGAAGCAGAGACCAGATGGTGGTTGCCAGGGGCTGGGGGTGAGAGGCACAGGTGAGGGTGATGGGAGGGTGCAAACTTCCCGCCCTACGGAGAACATGCTCTGGGGGCTCACATGCAGCGTGGCGACTCTAGGTAACCATGGCTGCACTGTATATCTGCCAGTTGCTAGGAGAGTAGATTTTAAAAGTTCTTCCCACAAAATAAAAATTTTAACTATGTGAGGGGATGGATAATAACTAAACTTATCACGGTAATCATTTCATTGTGTGTGTGTGTGTGTGTATACACACATTACATTTTACACCTTAAACTTACATAGTGTTGTATGTCAATTATGTCTGAATAAAACTGGAAAATTAATCTAATTTTAAAATATAAATTTAAGAGTTAAAGGATGAAGGTGGAGAATGTAGGTTTTCTCTAGCTGATGCATAAAATCTAGGTATGGAATTTAGGCATGGGGCAGAGAAAGTGGAGCAAGAAATCTGGGAATGGCCCAGTGGCTCATCAAAGGAGATCCAGGCCCCAGACAGGAAAGCATGTCACTCACGTCCTTGCCCCTACGAACTGTTATCCTAGAGCCCTTAGGACAAAGAGAAGAGGTGGGAAGCTAATTTTGTTCTCTGTTTCCCAGTGTCGTTTTTTTCCTGTTCCACCCCTCACATTGCATGAGCAATTATTGTGCTGTTGTCAGGGACAGAACTGGTGTGGAGAGACAAGGGAAATTTGTTTTCTGGTTGGTTTTGGGTTTATTTGGGCGGGGGGGGTGGTGGTGGTGGGTGGAGTTGGGGAGACTAGAGAAATTTGGCTTGGAGACTATTTGGGAGAAAACTGTGTGAGCCTTACACTGTCTTTTTATGAGACTCTCATGGTAGGCGACGAAGTCATAAAACCCATGGCATCTTGTACAATTCTGGCTTCCACAGAGAGAAATGACCTTGTTCTGTGTTTTGTGAAATCCCAGTAGAGGTGGGGCTATGGGGACAGGTGTCCTGGTGGCCATCCCCTTCACCTGAAAGAGAAATCACCAGAGTCACTTCTCAGTCATGGCTCTCATTCCCCACCCCGGTGAAGACCGACACTCTGAGAGCTGCTCTTCCTGAGCGAAGACACAATGAGTCCTTTCTGTTTTCAGATGAAGCCCCTGAGCCAAAATGTCATGTGTGTCTTCTGGAAAACCACGGAGGAGGGCGGCCACTGGTCCAGGGACGGCTGCTCCCTGTTCAGGGTGAACACGAGTCACACCACGTGCAATTGCACTCACTTGTCCAGTTTCGCTGTCCTCATGGCCCTCACCAGCCAGGTAGGATGGAAACATTTCATTCCTCTGGTTATTCTTTTTTGAGCTCTTACTAAGTGGCGGTAAGTGCTGTAAAGAACAAGAACACGAGCAAGGGACTGGAGTGACTGCAGAGGCGGGTCACGTTCGATAGGATGGTCAGAGGAGGGTTAGATACGCGAGATGAAATCTGAATTTTAAGAGTCAATAGTGAGCAATGCAGAAGAACCTAGAAAATATCGCATTGAGAGAAGCCAGACACAAAGCACCACGTATTCTGTGATCCCACTGACATGAAGTGCCCAAAAGAGGCAAATCCATAGAGACAGAAAGCAAATTGGTGGTTGCCAAGGGTCGGGGGGAGGAATGAATGATGGTAACTGCTTAGTGGGCATGGGGTTTATTTTAGGGGTGATGAAAACGTTTTGGAGCTACACAGAGGTACTGGTTGCGGAACACTGAATGAGCTAAATGCCTCTGAACTGTGCATTGTAAAATGGTGAATTTTATATTATTTGGATTTTACCTCAATGAAAAAACAAGGCCATAGGAAAGAATCTCAGCATCTGATGAAGAAACACAAGTATATATAAAGACCCTGAAGAGAGAACAAATTTGGCATGTTCCAAAGAAAAATGTGGCTGGAACAGAGTAAATGAGAGGAGTGGGAAGAGGGCCAGTCGCAGAGATGGAGGCTGGAGAGATGTGCCAGACCTCGAATGCCATGTCAGGAATTTAGGTTTCATTTGAATTGCAATAGGAAGGCAATGGAAGGTTTCTATCATTAACGTTGCATATTTATGTCATTAGGAGATCCCTCTGGCTCTCAAGTCAAGAATGAACAGTGGTCAAAGTGGACTCACAGACCTGGCCAGTGTGGCTCAGTGGGTTGGAGCATTGTCCTGTAAACCAGAAGGTCGTGGGTTCAATTCCCAGCCAGGGCACATGCCTGGGTTGCAGGTTCAATCCCCAGCCAGGCCACGTGAAAGAGGCAACCAATCCATGTTTCTCTCTCACATTGATGTTTCTATCCCTCTCTCTCTCCCTCCCTTCCTTCTCTCTAAATTCATAAGCATGTCCTCAGGTGAGAATAAAAATAAAGGGGTGGTCTCACAGAGACAGGATGGTGGCCAGGGTTCAGGTGGCAGCAGCTGAGGTGGTGGGACACAGTCAGACAGACACGTATCCTAGAGGTGGAGTTGGCGAGCTTATGATGACGTGGGCTGGGTGGCGGCACACAGGAAGTCCTACCTTCCTCTCCTCTTCTCAGGGACGGAAGTGGTACCCCAAGAACAACACTTGGTGGAAATCTCCGACCTCTCCTATTACGCAGGGCAGTGGGGAAGCTAAAATAGGTTTAAAAACATAAAATACTTCTTTTATTCCTTGTTACATTTATGGAATTCATCTGAGTTGGGCATAGCCTCAGTTTAATCATTTTTGTTGATATACATGTGTAATATTCCCTTGCGTGACTCTACTACAATTTACTTATCCATTCTGCAGTTTATGAGTATCTAGGTTGTCTCCTGTCAGGGGCTGTTAAAAACAATGCCACTTGGCTGAGATGAAATGTAGACAATTTCCATGTGGAACACTCCAGGGTGGAGGAAACAGCACACTCCAGATGGTGGGGCCTCTGTTGGCGCAGGTTTCTGAGTGGCGTTGTGGAGCGGAGTGTTATTCCATCATCATGAAGTTGAAAGACAAACGCAACTAAGTTATGTTCTCAGGGGTTGAATCCAGAGGTGGTAAAACTTATCATAAAAGGACCATGGCTACTCCCAGGGAAGAAGGTGGTTTGCAGTTAGGAAGAGCATCTGGGATACTGTCCACAGGTTAGCACATGATCAGTATTCACTTAGTAATTATTAATCATATGATAGATTGACTTTTATTTTTTTCTGTACATGTGTTATATTTCACAACTTTAAGGTAGAAAAAGCAAAAGATTAAAAAGTTCGATAAAGGGACATTAAAAATGAAAATCCCCACATAATTATAAGGGATGGTGAGTATCATTTCCCATTAGTGAGTCTGGCTGAGTCTGTATGGCTCATCAAATCCCTGGTCCCTGTCTTTAATGAGATGAGTCACCAAGAGCTGAATTAGATAGAGTATCTTAGTTTGGGGCCTCCCACCAGCAGATCTTGAGACAAAAAATTTGAGGGCAAGTAGTTTCTCTGGGAGGTGAAGCCAGGAGACCTCAGTAGGACAATAGGGAAGTGAGCCAGAGAAGAGAAGACAACCAGGAAAAGATGCGTCAAAGAGAAAGCTATCCCCATGGACAACTGGGGCTCGATCCCATTGGGTACTTCTGGGAGATGTCGTACAACAGGCACTTCAGAGCCTTCCCATAAGAGGTGGAGTGAGCTGGGGTATTTATCTGCCAATTCCCCAACTGTTACTGTTTGAGGGTAACTTCCAGGGGTATTACACCTTGGCATGGGTGACTTGCTCCGGTACGTCCAAGCACACTCTCCTGACAGGGGAAATACCCTCAGGCAGAGTCACTGGGCTTTGCAGAAAGCAGCCAAAGGGCAGAGAGAGGTGAGCGTGAAGAAGTTAATAGCCGCTGCTACACAGGACTTCTTGTGTCTCTTTGGGTGCAAAACTGAGTCTGGCATTCCCATTCATTTCAACTTGAATTCTGCTGCACAACATAGAGCCTAGAGTTCACAATAGGGGGTTCTGTGCTTAAAAACTTGCTAAGAAGGTGCTTCTTATCTTGTGTTCTTACCAAAAAATTTTTTAAAAAGCAAGAGGACACAAGAAATCTTTTGGAGGTGACGGATACGTTCATTACCTTGATGTTGGGGATGATAGCACAGATATACCCCTATTTCTAAACTCATCAAAATGTGTGCACTCAATGTACTGCACAAAATGTGTGCAATATTTTGTATATTAAGTATACTTAAGAAAAACTGGGGGGAAAAAAACCCTTAGTTTTACAGACAACTCTCACACTATCATCAGGCTTTGTGCCTGTGTTTAGAATGCCCTGTTCCAAAGGTGGGAAACCATATCCCAGAGCAGGAAAATGTGACTGAGATCTCCTCTTTGCTGGGTCCCAGGAGGAGGATCCCATCCTGGATGTGATCACCTATGTGATGCTGAGCCTCTCTCTGCTGTGCCTTCTCCTGGCGGCCCTCACCTTCCTGCTGTGCAAAGCCATCCAGAACACCAGCACTTCCCTCCACCTGCAGCTCTGCATCTGCCTCTTCCTGGCCCACCTGCTCTTCCTCACGGCCATCGACAGAACAGAGATTAAGGTACTGACATTCTCCAAAAGGACCCTTGTCCTGCCCAGGGGATGCAGAGTTCATGGGGCCATGCTGCACTGGACCCCTTAATAAAATGCCCTTGCGTTCTAGGAAAGGTTGGAAGGGTGGTGCCAAGGTGGGCAGAGCTGACATTGATTACCAAACACTTTTACATTTGATGACCTTGGTTTAATGTCATGTGCTCTGAACTCAATGCCAATATAAAGGAGAGGTCTTAGGGTCACACTCCACCCTAAGTATCCCACCTGGTGACACTTACTTCTCCCCCAGGTGCTGTGTGCCATCATCGCGGGTGCCTTGCACTACCTCTACCTGGCCTCCTTCACCTGGATGCTGCTGGAGGGCCTGCACCTCTTCCTCACTGCACGCAACCTGACAGTGGTCAACTACTCCAGTGTGAACAGGTTCATGAAGTGGCTCATGTTCCCGATCGGCTATGGAGTCCCAGCTGTGATTGTGGCCATTTCTGCAGCGTCCAGGCCTCACCTTTATGGAACAACTGATCGGTGAGCTTGACTCTCACCCTGTGCCATGGGCAGTTGTGGGCAGCATTGATGATGGTGACTGAGATCTCCATAGCAAACACACTCTGCTTTTTCCTTGAGTGTAAGACCACAGACTTTTCCCCAAAGAAGCAAGGAAAGATGACACTAAGAGCTTGGGAGGATCTGAAAGGAAGGAGTTTTGTGGTTAGGTATCAGTTCTAGCCCTCCCATAATTCAGAGTTCTCAAGTCTCAGATTCCTCTTTAGCAAAATGAGGATAATGATTCTCCCCATTGTCCCACCCTCATGATGCTGGTGTGAAAATTCAACAGGACTGTGCTTATAAAATGTTTAATGTAGCATTAACACATGGTAGTGAACAATCAAAACCTTCATTGCCATCAGCTGACATTTTCAGAAGATGATGGAAAAGTTCTCTGTTAGGAAAAGGTGTCACTTGATGTTCATTTCATGTGCTTTCTCTGGTCTCTCTTTGTGTCCCTTTTCCCATTGTTCTCAGCTGCTGGCTCCACCTGAAACAAAGATTCATCTGGAGTTTCCTTGGCCCTGTCTGTGCCATTATCTCTGTGAGTATGTGGCTCCAGTGTTCATACACTGTCTCTATTGTATGGTTTCCACCTGCTACCAATTCAGTCCATGTGCGGGAAAGTAGGAGTTGTGTGCAATTTATAAAGAACACATTACATTATTTTAACTTGCATTCTTTTCGGTCTGCATCATTCCTGCAGGTGAATTTAGTATTGTTTCTCTTGGTCCTTTGCATTTTGAAAAGAAAACTCTCCTCCCTCAACAGTGAAGTGTCAACCATCCAGAATATGAGGTAAGATGAAGCAAATGGTACTTCTGACCCCCTCTGCCTCTACTCAACCCCTTCTTGTCCTTCCTACATGTCTACACACACATACAGCCCGCAACCAGGCTCCAGGGACTAGCAAGGCCACTGTCATCTCCCAATGTCTGTATTAATCAGAGCATAGGCTAAGCTGCTGAGACAAAAAGGCCCCCACTAAAGAAGAATGAAACAGAAGTTTACGTTACTCTCATGTCACAGTCCAGCAGTGAGCAGGCCAGGACAGGTGGGAAGACTCTGCTCCACAAAGTGATCCAGAGACTCAGGTTCTTTCTATTTTTTTTTCTCCACCACTCCCTAAGGTGCTGTCTTTGTCTGTTTCCCACCCATGGGAAGGAGGTTGCATGGTCCGCATTTGCTCATATCTTATTGCCTACACCTTAGTCACATGGTGATACCTAGATTCAAAGGAGGCTGGGAAATGTAGTCTCTAATTAGGTAGCCACATGTTCTTGAAAAAACTCAAAATGGGTAGAGATATAACCCTAAAAGGAAGAGGAGGAGAATGGGAAAAAAACAACAGTTTCTGCCACACAACACAAGATACACACAGGAGTACCCTTTTTTATCAAAAACAGCCAACTTAAGTTTGTTAATCCATCAGTCACTGAAAGCTTAACTTCTATAGAAACTCTAAGAGTTGCACTTCTGAAGGATGCCCCAACAAAACTGCATTCACCCCACAAGGAGAGACTGATTTGGCTAACTACAACAAACTTAAATGTATATCTAAGAGTTGTGCGTAATGGATTTGTAAAAGATTTAGATTAAAGTATATTTTGTATAATACTATCTATTTCCAAAAATTGGGGACTATGAGCATTTTTTTATTTTGTGGTAGCCATTTTATTTTTTTTTATTTTTTTTATTTTTTTATTAATTTTTTTGTTTAATTACAGTTATTTGCAGCCTCTCCCATCCCCCCTCCCTTCCCCTCCCATCCCACCCCCCCAACCTCCCTCCTCCCCCTTAGTTCTGTCCATGTGTCCTCTACAGTGTGTGGTAGCCATTTTAATTAGAACACATAATTTACTGTTTTCATTTTAATCACAAAATAGCATGTTAAATTTTTTCACGTATTTAAAAAATATATAAAGTGAAAATGGATAACTCCCCCTTTTCCTGCTACTTCCACTTCCCAAGAAAGCTGGAGTTAACAAACTTTATGACAAGTGTGATATAATATGTGTGATATTTTCCCCAGGGCTTTTTCTGTGCATTTCTATAGAACAGACATGCACACATTCAATAGACAACACACTACACAAATTAGTCCTCAACCAGCTTTTCTCACATAAAACATTATGCTTTAAAATTGGGCATAAATATCTATAGATAGACAGATAGATAGATAGATAGTGACCTTACATCTCAGTTTGCCTGAGACAGTCCCGGTTAATGCCTATTAACCCATTGTAACTATTAATAGCACCCTTTTTTATCTCAAAAGCTCCCCTGTTTGAATAACAAAGAATATGACCCCCCCATCTATAAAAGAGAAAGAGATAAAGAGCCCCCAGTTTTAGAATGTTTTCTGTATACATGGTACTGATTTTGTTCTATGTACTGCCCTAAGTACATATGTTAAAGTCTCATTTAGTCTTTGCAGCAGCCCTATGAAATAGGACTACTACAAAGACTAGGGACCCGCATTCCAGAAAGGCAGCATAACTTGCTCAATGTCACAGAGTGGATTAGTGCTGCCTCGGATTTAAAACAAGGCAGTCTAGCTCCAGAGTCCTCGCCAGTAAGAACTACACCACAGGAGTGCCCACATCCATTCTTAGCTTTTACACATTTTTGCTTTATACTCCCCTCAGGATGCTGACGCTGAAAGCGACAGCTCAGCTCTTCATCCTGGGCTGCACGTGGTGTCTGGGAGTCCTGCAGCTGGGCCCAGCTGCCCGGGTCATGGCCTATCTCTTCACCATTATCAATGGCCTTCAAGGTGTCTTCATTTTCCTGGTCTACTGCCTCCTCAGCCAGCAGGTAAACTTTTACCCCTTTCTTTATTGTTTTTTTTTAATTGTTGTTCAAGTGCAGTTTTCTCCATTTTTCCCCCACCATTCCCCCTCGCCCCACCCATCCCTGCCTCCCACCCTCGATCCCACCCCCTTTGGCTTTGTCCATGTGTGCTTTATACATGTTCCTTGATGACCCATCCCCCTATTTTCCCCCATTATCCCTCTCCTCCCTCCCCTCTCAGTGGATTATCAGAACTCAACTAAAGTTAGTGTCTTCATTGTTTTAAATCACAAAAAAATGCAGGTGTGTAGTTTCATGAACATTTAGATCCATGTTTTCTAAATTTTCATTATGAACTTGTGAACAATGTGTAAATACAACCTATATTTTCTCTACTTTGAGATGCTATTGTTAGACATGTCAATTTATTTTTTAATTGCCTTTATTTATTGAATTTAGAGAAAGAGAGGAAGAGAGAGAGAGAAGTATTAATTTGCTTTTCAACTTATTCATGCATTCATTGGTTGCTTCTTGCGTGTGCCCTGACCAGAGATCAAACCCACAACCTTGGAGCAATGGCACCACAGTTTAATCAACTGAACTACCTGGCCAGGGCAAAATAGGTCAATTTATTAATGGCTTTCACAAATTAAATAATTACTACATCAAGGAAATAGCATGGTTTCCCTCAGTTTTCCTATATGTAATAGTCAGCTATTTATGTGTAACAAAAAACCTCAAAAATCTCAGTGGCTTAAACACAAATATTTTCTTTTCTAATTTTCAAGTCTGCAGGTTGGTTGGAGCCCAGCTGATTTTGGCTGGGCTTAGCGTGGCTTTGCTATACATAGCTCTTTGTGACTCATTTCGAGGCTTGAAAGAAAAGGAGCAGTTTCCCGACATAAGTTCTTCTTGTGACAATGACAAAATCACAGAAGACAATCCTTACTGGACAAGCCATTTTAAGCCTTGTCATTCTGCCTGCATCACCTGCACTGATATCCCATTGGCCAAAGAAAGTCATATGTCCAAGCCCAAATCAAAGGAGAAGACCCCACCACCCACCACCCACCACCCACCATGCGGCTAAGACAGGGTGTAATAGTACTTTGGGGGAATGAATAATTAAAATCAATAATGCCACCTACCACCCTCTTTAAACACATAAACTATTAACCACATTCCCACGTGGTAGTATAGTCCCCATATGAACATGTTTTCATAGGCACAGTAAACATAAGATGCATAATAAGCTAAACTTTCCAACATTTTTTAAATTATTTTATTTTGTTCGATTACAGTTGTCTGCATTTACCCCTCACCACTTTCCCCCAAACATTTTATTATGAACATTTTCAAACATACAAAAAGGTTGAAAGAATTATGCAGCAAACACCTATATAGTAAGTCCTCACTTAATATTGTCGATAAGTTCTGCAACTTTAAGCAAAACGATGTAGAATGAAACTAGTTTTACCATAAGTTAAATTCTTACAGCATCTCATCAACATTACAACAAAACATTAAATGAAATAATATTATTCAAAGGCCTGCAGTACACCACTCACCTAGATTAAGACTGTGCTATGCTTTATCACATCATCCACCCACACTCCACCCTTCTATCCATTCATTCATCCCTGCCGATTATAAGCCACTGTAGCTTACACATGTGGTCAAAGAAAACTGTAGGCAGCTCTTCTTGGTGGGTGTATGCACCTGAGTGGGCACAATGCAAAAGAATGATGCATACTCTTCCCTCAGTTCATTTCAGTTCCTAAGGCATCTCACAGTGCAAGCTTCCAGTTTTTCAAGATATACATTTTATATTCAGTATGACTA